>CAUYQV010171128.1:0-35283 GCA_963574575.1 Galagoides demidoff | reverse complement strand
TTTTTTTTTTTTTGAGACAGAGCCTCAAGCTATCCCCCTGGGTAGAGTGCTGTGGCATCACAGCTCACAGCAACCTCCAACTCCTGGGCTCAAGCGAGTCTCTTGCCTCAGCCTCCCAAGTAGCTGGGACCACAGGCGCCCGCCACAGCACCTGGCTATTTTTTTGGTTGCAGCCATCATTGTCTTTTGGCGGGCCCAGGCTGGATTCAAACCCGCCACCTTAGGTGTATGTGGCTGGCACCTCAGCCACTTGAGCCACAGGCGCTGAGCCAGGGGATTCCTGTTCTTATAAGGAGAGGGACACCAGGCGCTCTCTCCCCCACGTGGGGACACTGCCGCATCTGGGCAGGCTGCAGCCTAGAGAAGGCGCCTGGCTTGAACCCAGAGCACCTGCTCTCTGGTCTCCAGGACTGTGAGAAATAGATGTGGGCTAGCTGAGCCACTCAGCCTGAGCTAAGACACTGACTTAGTGAAGTAGCAACAGTATCACTTGGCATCTTCTAACCTTCCCAATTTGTATCTACCTCCTGGGCTATAAAAGTGTCCTGGGCACCTCCATGTGCAGGAACCTCCTTGAAGTATTGGGTCACAGCACAGGGACTGGGAAGGGCCCTGAGCAGCAGACAGCTGATATCTTAATGCACTGTCCTGCAATCTGTATTGTCTTTTACTTAACACAATTATTTTAAATTAACCACATTTGGGGGATAGTTTTTTAGTTGGGAAAGGCAATTTAGTGTAATCTTAGAGTTCTCAACCAGGGCTGATTTTATCCTTCAGGGGACATGAGGCAGTGCCTGGAGGCATTTTTTGATGGTTATGATGCTAACTGGCATCTTGTAGGTAGAGCCCAGGGATGTTGCTATGAGGTGTGTGTCCTACAATGCACAGGATAGCCCCCTACAATGGAGAATTATCTGGCCCCAAATGTCCATACTGCTTGTTTATAAACACAGACTTTTGAGCCACACAGCCTGGGCACCTTACTCAACCCTGATGTGTTTCATTGTGTTCATCTGTAAAATAGGTACAACCATGTGACCTACCGTGCTTCCCCGAAAATAAGACTTACCCCAAAAATAAGCCTTAGCAGGATTTCTATGCATTTGTTAAACATAAGCCCTACCCTGATAATAAGACCTAGTGATGGGCACATTTTGGCATGGAGCGGTAAAGAAGATGGAATATCTTTTATCTGCCACAGCTCCTTTCTCCAAGCCATTCACACTAGCGCCGGTGCGCGTGTGGTAACCATGGTCACAGGCATCCTATTGTGCACACATGTGCGAATGGCTAGGCGAAAGGAATTCCCACAACACTAGTGCCAGCCCCACCAACAAGGTCAGCTCCCCCTGTCAGGTTCCAGAAGAAAATGACTTAATTGTATTTGAATAAATGTAGATTGTTGTATTATACTTAACAAAAATAAGACATCCCCTGCAAAGAAGCCCTAGTGTGTCTTCTTGAGAAAAAAAAATATATAAGACAGTGTCTTATTTTGGGGGAAACATGGTACCTCACAGGATTTCTGAGAGGATGGAAAGATTTACCCATATCAGAACACACTTAAGGCAGTGCCTGGCACATAGTAGGTATTCAATAGTTCTTTTAAAAAATTAATGAATTAGATAACTATATTTTTAATCTTCTAAATATTCTCCAGGCGTACTCAAGAATTGTTGTCTATTATTGCTATTAGTACTTATCTTAAAGGGATACCATACATTGTTTTCATAAATGGAAAACAGATGTTAGTCACCATAAATGAGAGGTGACGGACAAGGAAATGGACGGTGGTCAGGCAATGTGCCAGTAAAGATCACCTTGGAGATACAGAGGTGAACTAGACAGCCAGGCTCTCCAGGTGTGACAGGGCCCCCTCCTTACCTCTTCTGGCTAAATTCCACAATGAGTGCATTTGTCTTCATGACACTTCCCACCCAGTTTCAGAATTCTCTGTGTGGAACCTGGCTCTTCCTTCAGCTCCTTGCTCCCTGGGGGGAGATGCTTTATTCATCTCTGACCCCCTGGGCCCAGCAGTGAAAGAGCTCATTAAAGTGCCTGCTGAATGAGTACATTCCCCATTGATGAGACCAAGGCCAGGAGAGTACTTCTGGGAAAGTGAGGTCAAAATATTAGCCTGCATGGACTCCTTCCCTCTCAACCCCCAAAGCTCAGGGTTTGCACTGTGAGAATGAGATTGCTTGTTCATTACCAGCTCATGGACTGAATTTGGCTCACAGATATTCTAGTTGGAGAAATTTCTGAACATTGAGAAATTTCAATCCATATTCTTGGCTTCTCTTGAAAAATCAGGATATCTGGCAACACTTGGCCCGAATTCCAACTGAGAAATGGCTGTCCTCTTTAGGTGGTGTATGCATGCTCCACTCCACCACAGCCCTCACCCTTCCCTATTGGCTTCCTAACACCCACTCTCCTTTACTCATGCTTGTTTCCTTTCTGGCCCCCTAGAAGCATTTGAGTTTAAGTCCCCTGGATTATGGCAACAGAGCTCTCCAGAATTAAGCTGGTGCATAGGAAAAGTAGGAAGAGTATTAATACTTTGCTTTTTTAAGATCACCATCCCTCCCCTCAGCCCAATCCCCAGTGGAAGCAAATGATACTCACAAAGTATCAATTCCAGATGGAAACCTATTTCTAATACCTGAGCATCAGTGGATGCTATGGACATGTTCACGGGAAACACACATGCTCATATGCACCCCTATGTGGATGAGGAAGTGCTTCAGGAGGCACTGGGGTGGGTTCCACACTCACCAGGGCACCTTCAGAATGGACTTGCTTTCCACAAGCCTGTGATTACTCCATTCACTTATCTCTGGGCAAAGCTACAGCTCTGCAGATCAGGTTTGGGAAAAAACGAGGGTATACCTCTGTTTGAAATAACAATGATTTGATTTTAGCCTGTTAGAGTGTTTTTAACTTCACCTAAAATTGGAACCCATCTCCTCAGGCAAAGCCTGCCAGGCTCCCTTAGAGGCGTGGGAATAATCCCTTTCAGGCATTCTGCTGAGCAATATTGCTTTTCAGCTCTGCTGCTTAATCTTTGCCACCAAAGACAAGAGAAAAAGTGACATTCTGCTTGGCAAGAATGGTGAGGGAGACAAAGGAACAATTCCTCTGCTTCTGCAAGCCCTGGAGGGCTTTTGTGAACCCCGTGGCTATAATCACTTCTCTTTAGGAATTTCTCTTTCAACTCCCAATCAGTGATTCCTCCTTTCTTCCCCTCACTCCCTGTCCCCTTGTGAGTTTCCTGAGTGCAAGTCATCCTGTTTTAGCAGAGTGTTAAGTGCACAGAGGCCGTTTGTACATGCAAAGTGATGCATCGTGCAAGCACCCACTTCTTGAAGCCAGAGTCGCCTGGGGAGAGCCCAATGCTGGAGCCTGCTAACTTGAGGACTGGCCACATCTCTGGGCCTCTTGTCTTGGTGATACCCACTTTGATGAGTATGAGGGCACTGGCTCAGCATCCTTAGGTCCTAGAACTCATAAATCCAACAGGCCCCCATGTCTGTGCTTCTGAAAAATAATGTTGCTTCTCCTCTAGCCTGACACCCTCGCAAGAAATCTGTACATTTTAATTTCTCTGCAGTGTGAGTTCTGTCAGTTCTGGAGCATGGCAAGTTTTAGTGATTTCACCTCTGAGGGTCTGTGGATGCCTGGGAAGAGGAAGGCACTTGAGGACTGGGTGCAATGGTGAAGATGAGAAGTCCTGAGGTTGCATTCATTCATTCATTTGCTCAGTAGTTACTGAACCCTCGCCACATGTGAGGCTCTGTGCTAGGTCCGGATACATGGCACAAAGTGAGAGGGACCCCACACCGCCTGCCCTGATAGAGTGAACATTCTAGTGGGGGAGACACAAGTCATTTCAGGCTATGGTGATGTAAAGACAGCAAGGTGACAGATGGGGAATGATTATTGTGGGGCAGGGGCAACATTAGCTGGTGGGGTCTTTGCAGGAGGAGGCATGGGGCTGAGCCATAAGAATGGACAGGAGCAAGTGCGTGATGGTCTGGGGGAGGGTTTCTCGGGCAAAGGAAATAGCAAGAGTCTGCTCCCTGACGTGGGGTGGGTTTGGATGGGCAAAGACCAAACAGAAGTGTGTGAGCCAGGAAAAGGGGGAGAAGATGCACTTGGGAGGGTGGCAGGGGCTGGGGTAGCAGGGCCCCCAGTGGGTCACGATAAGGAGAGTTTTGTTGGAAGCTACTGCAGCCATCCTGGAGAGGTGACCAGGGCCTGCATCAGTGGGGGCACAGGAGGACGGGAGGGCTTTCGGAGGAACTTGGGGAGAAGCGCTGAGGACTTGCTCACAGATGTCACGTGGTGAAAGGAGATAGGGAGCAAGGATAATCAGGATTCCAGGGTACCATTCACTGAGGCAACAGAGAGGTGGTGCTATGGTGAGCCCTGAGTCAGAGGAAGCAGTTTCTCAATGGACAGGGGAAGATGCTGCAAAGTCAAGGGCAGTGGGAAGGATGGGCATCTCCCAGGGATGGTGTCAGACCACCAAAGCCAACGTGATGAGTGTGTGTGTGTGTTGGGGAAGGGGTCACTTGGCAGTTTGGATTTAGCTGGGTGGGTGAAGACAAGAGACATAGCCTCACAGGGTTCTGGCAAGGCTCAGAAGCAGGTCTCTACTTATACCTGAGTCCCTGTACCCACTTCCCTCCCTAACGCTGTGCCTGTACCAGGCCCAAGTGGCCAGTGTGGTTAGACACTTCTAAGGGGATGTGGTAGGCAGAATGATGTCCCTACCATCCCTTGGATGTCCACATCCTAACCTTAATTCTCAAACAATTACGTTTGAGAATTCATCCTAGAAGTGCTATATACCTTATTGCTGAGTATCACTAATGTCACCTTCAAAGTACTCCCCTTGACTATGTGGTGACTGTAGGGGAGTGTGTCATGTTAGCACTTTTTCTAAGATGAGTTTGTGAACTTAACTGTCAGACCTGTATACAGCAAGGGGGCATTAGGGTTACAGAAGGAATTAAGGTTGGGGAGAAATGTGGACAGGCCAAGTGGAACCACAGGGCCCATATATGTACAGGAGAGAGGCAGGAGGCAGAGTGTCAGAGTGGGGTGGCATAGGGAAGACTTCAATTTCCACTGATGGCTTTGGAGAGGGAGGAAGGGCCGAGAGTCAAGGAGCATAGGTCACCTCCAGAGGCTGGTGATGGCGAGGACATGGATTCCCCAGGGTCTTAAGAAAGGGACACAGCCTTCCCATCACCTGATTTTAGTCCAGTCAACCCCATTTGGAAATCCACCCTCCCATCCAAGAACTTTAAAGTAATAAATCTGGACAGTCTGAAGCCACTCTGTGATAAGTGTTACAGGCGCAACAAAAAACAGGGTGTTGAGAAAAAGCTAGTCCTACTCCAGTATGAGGGGCACCTTGCCCACCAGCCCCTTGGGGAGGCATTAGAGCCCACTGACTTTGAAATTCCTGGCTCATGGCCTGTAGCTCTATGACTTTGGGCAAGGTCACACCTCACCACAGAGACCCAGTGACTTCATCTGTAAAATGCGGCTGTGAATAGCTTCTACCTTTTTGAGTCGAGGAGACAACTCAAACAGATGACACACAAATGATATTGTGGTCACCGATGCCAACACACAGTGAACCCTAAGCAGAGGCTTGCTACATTATCATTAGCTATGAAGAGTCTGTCCCTGTTATCTACCTTCCCCAACTAATCAAAGGAGTGTCCTTTTTGACCCGATCCACTGGGATTTAAACCCAGTATCTCTGACCCTGAGTGCCCGTTGCTGGAGGGGGTGAAGCCTGGTGTGGACCTCTGGAAAAGCCATTGAGTAGTGATGGGAGAAATGAAGGATGCTGTTGTCCTGGGACCCAGGAATTCCACTCCCGGGTATATTTTCCAAATCTGGGACCACAGGTGTTGGGGCAGACGTTGCCAATAACGAAATTATTTTGCACTGGCCACAGGGGTTGCTTCCAAGGAATCAGATTGAAGAGAGGAACAAAGTGTGTCCTGAGCTACTTGTGGAGCCAGAAGGTCCCCTACAATCCATCCCTAGGCTGTGGATAAGTGAGATGTGGTAGATGCAGAACTCAGAATCCTGCAGATGGCTCAGGAATCAGAAGCAATGAACTGGATGCAGGTTTAGCAACACATTTAGGTCTTAAAAACATGGTGCCGGGTAGAAGAAGCAGCAGCAGTTTATGGCACTATGCTATTTATGTAAATGAACACACACATATTACATATTTTCCAAGGACTCAAGCACATTTCAGGATCTGTATCAACCACATGGAAGGTGCCTGGGAGGGCAAGAAGCACCAGGCTTGGAACACAGGAGAAAAATGGGAAAGGTAGGAAGCTGGCAAGCAGAGTGTAGTTCCTACAACTCTGGGATTTTACCCAGGTTAACAAAGAAAAATGAAGCCCACAGGAACAACAAAACCAGAAGCTTCTGAACTGCCCTGGGGGCTCAGGGGAGATACAGATCCCTAGGATCCTCCTGAGACCTTCTTAATCCCCACAGATTCTTCTGCCCATCAAAGTTTGAGAGAGAGAAAAAGTCCCCCAGGGGGTAGAAGCCCAAGAATTGCTGGGCTTTGGCAGGGAGTCCCCCACCTAATGTCTCTAACCCCTCGGGATTCCGGAAGGCTTTGTGGGTCCCCCTTCATTGGAGGAGTGGAAACCCTCCTGGTTTGCAAGAGAAATCTCCTGCATTGGGTCTGCATTGATCTAATTCCCCTTCATGATCCCAGAGATCCCCGATATTCCCCATTCAATTTCTTGTCCGCCCTTCAGGGACAAAGACAATGTTGACAAGCTATGACTGAGGACACAGCACATGTTTCTAAAGACAAGTGGTCATTCCAACCATAAGGAGCTCTGAGTGGTAGTTCGCTTGTAATCACCATGAGGTCAGCAGTGGCTAAGGGTGCAGGTGCAGGGTCTGGCGGGTTAAGATTTCAGAGGGGCAGCAGGAGGGGTTGGAGGTCCAAGTCCGGCTTGCTTGGCTGTCCCTGCTGCTCCTGATGACAGGCCATCATGCCCACTGAGCTAGTGACCTCTCTGAGCCTGCTTCCTCCCCTGTAAGATCAGGATAGGCTTGTCTAAGTCACAGGCCCCTTAAGAGAGTCTGGTGAGTGGAGATGTGCTGCAGGGATCAGCAGTGTCACCCATCTCCTGTCCCCCTGGCCACATTCTATCAAGGACATAAAAGGGTCCCATAAACTGTTGTGTGCTGAGCCCAACTGCTACAATCCCTCTTGAGCCTCTCCCCAGGGTTCTAGGCCTCTCTTGACTCTGTTCTTCTGTCTCAAGCTCACCGGAAGTCCCTCTTCTGAGCGGGAGGGGGGAATGCAGAGAGAGCACAAAATGCGCAAAGTGCTATAAATAGCAACAGTTACAGCCTCCCTCAACTGCACACTCACCAAGTGCCAGGAGCTGTGCTAGGAGTTGTAACTGCATGAGCCTACGTTCTTCCTTAAAAAGGCAGACATTGTTAATGTCCCCACTCTACAGATGAGAAAACAGAGGCTTTGAGAAGTGAAAACTCATGACTGGTGATAAGGGATGAAGCCAGAATTAAACTCAGTGTGTGGGACCCCAAGACAAACCTCTTTGACAGTTGTGTTTCACTGCTTCCTGGGATCACTGGCTCCTGGGGAGGTGGAGTTATCTCTACCACCTGCTAGGAGCCATGAACTGGGTCACTAGTCCCTATCGTCTATGGACAAACTCTTGGGAAGTCTTTGGGGATAGAAAGAAGTAGGTAATTGCCCATGGTCAGGGAAACATCTTTATTCCTATTTTGTATTTATAGAACAGAGTAAGAAATCAACAAAACCCTTGTTCTGTCAAATTCTGGCTTGCTATTTTGGCCTCTGGGAAGGAGATATGACAACCAGAAGCTGGAGACCTACAGGGGCCAGGAGCTGCAGGTAGCCTCTGAAAGGTAAATAAGGCAAGAAATGGATTCTTCCCCAGAGGCTTTGCTCACACCTGGATTTCAGCTGGTGAGACCTATTTGGGACTTCTGACCTCCCCAAACTACCAGATAATACACTGGTGTTGCTGTGAGCCACTATATTTGTGTTGATATGTGAAACACAACATCCAAGGCAACTTTCCAAAAGGAAAGCATTTCTTTCCAGAACTCCTCCGGCTTTGGTTTCTTTCCTTCATACCACGCATTTCAATCTGTGTCACTCTCTAACTCTGAGCAGGTGTCTCAGGGACCCCATCCCGCTCTCTCCATGTGGCTCTTTCTCATGCCCTGTCGTATTTCTTTGCCAGTGTGGCTTCATCTGTCAGGATTAGGGCTCCTGGCTGGGCTGACTCAGAGGCGGCTCGTGCTGCATTAATCCCCAATTAAAACGTTAATCAAAATGGATCCAGCCATTAGCCTGGCCCTGGTCCTGACATGCTGAGTCTCTGAGAGATGCTGTGCCCACGTGGGGAAATCTGTCTTTCTTAGCCACCTGCCGTCCATCCATCCTTGCCACATCCAACCATCCTGGACTGCTTCCTGTGAGCTGTGGCCCAAGTCCTTGGGCAGATTATGTTCTGGGAGCTGGACTGTTCCCTCCATCCCTCACCTGTCTCCAAGTGAGAAAAGATGTAGCCCCCCCCAACCCCCATAAAAAAAGAAAGGCTGCCTCTGGAGCCTCCCTACTCTGCTGCTGGCAAAATAACACCAAATGTACATTTGCCTTCTGCTGGGAGGTGTTTGGGAGCTGAAGACAGAAGATCATTTTCTATTTGCCTCCTTGTAGCCCCAAATTTGGGAACACAGGCATAAGCAGCAGAGGTTTCTGGGAGTAGTGGGGGACCTCAAGACCACAGGGAGGTGGATAAGGGCTTATATGATTCCTCAGGAAGGGGGACATGGTCATACCTGCCACCTGTCTGGGGAAGTGTGGGAGTGAGGCAAACTCGCCACAGAATGGGGGGCCATCTTAGGCATCATTCAGACCCTGTTTGTAGCAAATTCACTTTATGTTCTCATTTTGTTAATCAAATACAGCCTGCTAGCCCATAAAAATGGCCAACAGTGATTGAGTGCTTGCAGCTAGACTCTTCCTTGCTTCTCCTTTTTAATTAATTCTAGGTACAGAGGCTTTATTGGCCACCATTTTCACCCAAGGACTCGTTTCTGGGCTGCGCAGATCAAGCAGAGTGGGTTCTAGACCCCATACCTCTGGCAACGTCAATGTTAACTCTTCATCTCATATTTGGAAAGGGGATGTGGAGAAAGGACAAGCAGTCAAGACACCCTACTGGGACTCCAGGGGACATCTCTTTGCTTTGCTTTTCCCTGGGGCATTTCCCTCACCTCTTGCCAGAGCCCAGCTGTGAGTGTGGTGCAGAGAATTCAAAGTGGCTCCCAGATCTGCCCCCATCAGGCACCAGGCGCCTGCAGGCTGGGTTCTCAAGTCTCAGGAGAAGAACCTACGTTGTCTTGTTTCCAGCACACTCACAATTCCCTGGGAGTTTGCAGTATGTCCCATGACAGACATCTTTCCACTGGAATGGGCTGTCTTAGAAAATGACTGATGAGGGCAATCCCCAGGGGCCATCGCTTGCCTGTCTTTCAGACATATCCTTCATCCCCACCTAGCAGATGCCTCTGCAGAGCCCCCAAAGTCAGAGGATTTGCAGGGAGAGCTCTGGGCCAGCAGAGCCTGAGAAACCGACCCAAGAAAGAAGGCATGCCTTGGCCTCTTGTCCTCTCCAGGGCCCAATGTCCAGCAGTGCCCCAAAACTTAGCCTGGAGAAGTGTTGCCAGTATGTCTCCCTATAGTGACTCTGCAGTCATGTGTGAGGGGTATCAGATACACCCTGGTGAATAAACCTCTGCTCAGGTTCTCAGAGGCAGGGGCTCCCCCACCCTACGATGAATCAGACCAGTTCCTGCTCCCTCCTCTTACCTCCCCCTGCACTTGTCTCAGGGTGTCAGCGAAGGGGGGTGTCTGTGCGTCTGGCTCCCTCCTCTCATCCACCTGGGTAACTTTGGTGCCTGCCACCCTTTAAGTGCTTAAGAATAGCAAGTGGTTAAGAAAATGCCTGCAGAATGGACAACTTAACTAAAAATCCCCACTGGTGGGAGCCTACATTCATCAGAGAGTTTAGACCAGTGTTTCTTAACCTCCTCCCCTACCCTGTCACCTGCCCCTAAGGAGCTTTTAAAAGGCCTTTTCTTCCTTTCCAAAAACCAATTCCAGCCTCCCCTCACTCCCCAGCCCTTAGAATGAATGTCCTACGTGTAGATGAACTCAGGACTTCTGCTTGTACACATAGACTGCTACAGTTGCGCCCCCCAGCCCCCAGCAGGCCGTGACCTTCCAAGGGAGGGCCTAGGTCTTAAACCTTCCTCCTCTGTGAACTGCAGGAAGGCTGCCCCCGTCCTATCCTGCTGCAGCCTTGTCCCTCTAGTTCACTGCCTTCTCCCCAGCACAGTGTCTCAGTCCGTGTTTGCTGAATGGGTGAATGTTGAGTATCTGGTGTGATGAGCTGCCCGTAGTAGGTGTTCAAGCAATCTCTGTCCAATCCATGAATGAATGAAACAACGCTCTTTTCATTCCCCACCCAGAGACTCCAATACATCTCAGAATCCCAGGTGCCTAGCACACAGTAGGCGCTCAATAAACGTTTGCTATGTTCATAGTTAATGAATGACTTCCGAAGGCCCACTGGTGGGGATTCTCCATTCTGTGCCCAAGGATGGAATGAATGAGCAAGTGGCAGACGCCTGCCCCAGCCCCCCAGCCCCAACTCTCCTTCTCTCGGGATGCCTCAAGGTGGCCAGAAGCCCCCCGCCCAGCCAGGATGCGCCCTTCGCCCAGATCAGGGAGAGAACGTCTGGCACTTCGCATCCCAGGGACCCTTAGGGAAGAACCCAAGCAGGACCCGCGCGTGGCCAGTGGTGAGCTCACTCCACGCCGCCACCCCTGGCTGCTCCCGGGCACTCCATCTCCCTAGCCTCTTTCCGGGTGGGTTTCGAGGCTCCCGCTAGGGAGTTCGCAGCCAGGGACACGTGCGGCTGGCCCCGAGCCCGAGTTTGCAAGCGCTGGGTACCAGTCTGCAGCTCGGCAGTGTCCGGTGCGGCTGCAGCACGCAAAGTTCCCACCTCAAGTTCCCGTCGCGCCGTCCGCCTCGGAGTTGGCCGGGCCGCGGCTTCCGTCCCCTCGGCTGCCAGTGGGTCCTGGGCGAGGACCCGAAAAGGGGGCTAGAAGCCCCCCAGGCGCACGTTCTGCCTCCCAGAGTGGCCGCCAAACTTTGGCCCCCGGGCCTGACTCAGCTCCCACACTCGGACCGAGGGCCGCCCCGTCTCTGCCTCCGGGTCCCCGCCAGGCTCCGAGTACGCCGGGAGCGCGACGCGCTAGCCGCCGAGGGAGGGAGCCCGAGCAGGAGGCGGGACGAAGGGAGGGGACTGAACGCGGGGCGGGGATAATGCGCCGGCCGCCGAGAGCGCGGCGGCGGGACGGGGGCAACAGCTACACCGATACCCGGCGTCCGGACACCCAGTCGGGGTCCTGTACCTCGAATCCGGGGGCTCTGGCACACCTGCCGGGGCAGTGCTCCATACGGCACGTTCCGGAGCCCGGGTCCGGGAGGCACGCGCGAAGCCCTCTCCTGCCATCGCGGTCTCCTCCTCTTTCTGCTCTCCCCTCCCACCCTGCGCGCCGCTGCCACTCCGCTCGCACGCGCCAGCCTCTAAGGTCCCGTGCCCGCTGCTCTGGGGCTGCTCGCACCCGGCGGGGTCGCCACCTCTAGGGGTCGCACGCCACGTCACGTGCTTCCACCGGCCGTCCAAGTGCACCGTGGTCCTGGGCCTCTCCCATAGCTGCCCCAGAGTCTTCCAGTGCCACGTACTTAAAAGTCCCCACCTTCCGTCGCCGCGGGGCCGCACGCTTCACGCGCTTCCACATCCTGAGGACCACGTGCACTATGTCTCCTGCCTTTCGCTGGGGACCTGAGTGCACCGCTGCTGCCCAGGGGCACCTCTCTCCGCTGCCGCGCGGTCTGAGAGTGCCGCATCCTTAATGCCCTCCACAAGCCTCTGCATCCTGAGGGCCACAGGCGCTAGTCTTTTCTCGAGCTCCAAGAACACGGCTACCTTTGGCCTCTCCGGCCACTGAGGCCCAGGGGCTAAGCGTGCCCGCACCAACTTCTTAGGGACAGCATGTGCAGTGCCAGGTGCCTTTCCCTCCAGTCTCCTTGCCCACCAAGACCCGGAATCGCCTAGACCAGCCTAGACTTGGGCCCGAGGTTCCTGCACCCGGCCTGCAGGCAGCAGGCCTGGAGCACCGCCTGGGAGCTGGTAGGAGTCTACTCAGGTGCCAGAGGTTGGGTTGGAGGAGGGCCCTGTCGGAGAGGAGGGTGCCACCCACAGCGCTGGGTTCTTAGGATTGCTTGCCTGCTCTCTTTTCCTGTTTTCCTTTCTGTCTCTACTGCCTTTTCTCACCATCAAAGAACCAGAAAAGGAGGGAAGGACTTGGGGAGCGGGTTTGGGAGTTGGGGGTGCCTACTCTTTCCTGGGTTTCATAAAGAGAAAGAGGGTCAAGTTTCAAATAAGCATTGAACTGCTCATGCATTCAGCAAAGGCTTACTGGTGAGGCCAAGGCCACAACAAAGACCTGCCCCCAAGAACTCGCCTTCTGCTGGGGGCGGGGAGAACCAGGTGCATGATTGGCATGATGACCTAAGAACAGCAAGGAGAGGCCAGAGCAGGGCAGGTGGTGCAGGGTGAGGGGAGAGAGGCCACTTCAGAAGGAATAATGAGGGAGGGCTCTCCCTGGAGGTGATGGTTACACTGAGCCCTGAGCAAGAAGTCCGTCTTTCTAAGACCTGGGAAGAGAGCTTCCTGGGTGGACAGAACACAAAGGCAATGACCTTGAAGTGGGAGAGAGAAGCATGTTTGACAGCAAGGCGCCTCAGCAGCAGTTTTGAGGAGGGGGCCCTGGGCCGATGAGTCTGGGCTTTGCTGGTCACATGGTTCCTGGATGACAAGTTGAGAAACACTACTCTTCCTCTCCCACCTGAAAATTGATGTTTCTGTGCTTTTTAGTTGCTTATTATCTATTATCCTCAGCAGACACCAAGCGGCATCAGGGCAAGGACTGTGTGCTGGTCTGGGGATCACACTTTGAGAACCACTGGTCTTAAAAGACTTGAACCCCAACCAGCTGGGTCTGACTTTGGAGCCCTCATGAACTAATAGATTCACTGAGAGACTTAAGCTGGCTTCCCTTTGTATAAGATCAGCGAGACCTTAAGGCCACCTCTAGAGAGGGGCTGGCCTGTCTGAACACTGTGTACCTGAGTCACCTATTGAGGTGACCTTCAACAGAAGACCCTGTGCACTGAGTGGAGACCTTCAGTAAGAATAATGATGTCCTCTGGCCCCTGTCCATCCCCCGCATACGGACTCACGTGCAGCACCCAGGAATTAAATTACTGCCTGATCTTATCCCTGACTGTGCTAAACAGTGTCCAATAAAATTCTTTTAAATCCTTTTAAGGAATTCCATCTTTGCAGTTCCCCCCTGCCTTAGAGCCTTCCAGATTTTCAGCTCTTCTCTTCATATCTTCATTTCCCCCCTGAGAAACATCCCTTCCCAAGCTGTTGTGTGGAAATGGATGGCAGTGATGCCCCCAGAAAGCTTTCTGAAAAGATGGGAGTCACTGATGCTTGCTGAGCACTTGCTAGGTGCCAAGTGGTCACTGAGTGACTTAAAGATATCAGAGGCACAAGTGGGGCCAGCTGGTGGGCTCTGTCATGTAGACCTGTTTTATTTGTTTCTGTTGAGTTCATTTTCAAAAGATTTGAATTAGCTGCCAACCTTTAAAAATTGGGAGATTTCACATAGAATTTTTTTCTTTTGAAAAACACTGGGAGATCTGTCTAGCATCCTTTACCAGGGCAGTTTGCAGGTGCTGGCTCGTGGTCCCCCTGTTGTCTATTCCTGTGGTTTGCCCCTCCGCCCACATCGTGCCATCTAAGTTACCTCCAGGCCCCTGGAAGTGAGAGTTAGTGACCTTTCACCTTGGCAGATTGTTTAGGGTCAAGTAGTAAATGGAAAAGCCAAATCCGGACCCAGGCCTGTCTGACCTAAAAGCTCAAGCTGTCACTGAAAACAAACTGCTGTTAATTTCAGGGGCAGGAGGAGAATGTGGAGTTGCTGGACCCAAGGAAATACCTTAAAAGGGAGTCACTGTCAGTGGTTTAAGAATATGCTTTTCCTCCCATTTATAACCTGCTGTCAGTAAGCCAGAAAGCCCAGGGCTGTTTTTCTAAGGCGGGAAAGGTTATCTAGAGCTGTCCATTTTTTAAAAAAAATCCATCCCTTCTTTGAGATGAAAAGGCATAGATTTGGCTAGAGTTGAGAGATTGGGTCCAGGCATGGTAGGGTGGGGTTTTTTGTTCAGAATTAGTTTTGCTGGCCTGAGTCCCACTGGGTGTCCGTGGGGTGCAGATTATCATAGGAAAAGTACTGGTCCTTGAATTGAGTCAGGGTGGGGATGGGATGGGGACATCACTCTTCCTGGCCCTCTCTCCCCTTTCTGTTCCTCTTGACACCCTGCCCTCTGCCTGGAGTCATCTTCTTATAAGTTTCTACCAACCAGTCTCATAAGGGCTCAGCCCATTATTCCCTTGGGATTCCTGGTCCCAGCTGGTATCAGATATGGTGGATAAGGTTGAGGCAGGCAAGGGCATGGCTTTATTTAAGTCTTATTTTTTAAATTCGATATTTTGCTCATCATGAATTTTTTGGTACTAATTTTGATTTTGAAAAACATTTTTATCTAAATGTTATTTATCTTGATTGCAGAGCTTGGGGGCAGTTCCTTAAATTTTGTGCCTACCTGTCTCACCCAGCTCCGGCCCTGCCCTTAGTCTAGAGTTCTTTGAAAACTGCTCTGGACTGGGAGTCAGAGGATCAGGGTTCTGGTCTAGCTTGTGCCACTAGCTGTGCAACTGGACCCAAATCCTCTTTGCACCCTGAACCTCTCTGCTGTACCATCTCTCCACAGTGGGGGTTATTACACTTGACTCTCTTTCTAGAATGATCTAACATGCCTGCTAGAACTCTGACAGGTGGTACATTGTGTCTATCTCCTGGGGGCTGTGAGGGTGTTTTAGGGCTTGCTGTCCCTTTCCTGGCCCTCCTGTGAGGTGTTTATTGATACAAACACAAAATCTTCATAGCTGCTGCGTGCACTGAGCATTGATGCTGGCGCTCATTTTCCCTGTCCTGGGGAAAAATCCCAGTTGTGGAAATGTGGTTATTCTTTGATGTTTTTCTTCCTGTTCTTTGATTTCATTCACTGGATGGTGAATTCTTTACGGACCTTCTATATGTCAAGCACTGAGCAAGCACTAGGGATACAAAAGACACATTTCCAGTCCTAGAGAAGCTCATATTCTATTGCAGGAGATTGCTCGGAGCAGAGCTGGATGCAGAGAGAAGTCTGCACCAGGTACAGGACCTCTAGTAGTGGATCACATGGCGGGAACAGCATGCTGTCTTTTCTCCTGGGAGGAGCCTGCATCCTCCTGCTGCCTCCAGATGCCATCAGTAGTCTGTTAGCACCTTCCTAATAGAATCTTCCTCAAGAGAGTGCTGCAGCGTTACATTTTGGATCTACACTTGAAGGGGCAAAGCTCTGAGTTAAAGCTTTCAGTTCTCTCTAACTCCCTATCCTCCTCCATCCCTTCTCTGGGTTGTGGTTTGTTCTTAGTTTTTCTTAGTCCTGACAACCTTCCAAGCCCTTTCAAAGCCCACCTCCTCAGTTCTGTTCACGTTCCTCCCCTTCTCCATTCCCCTCCCCTTCTGATCCTTTACCAACTAAAGGTGCTCTTCCTGGCTGAAATTAAGATCCGTGTAGCATTTCTTGGTGCTTCAGCCAAGCCAGAATGTTCTCTTTTTCCAGGGAGAGAGTACCTGCCTGGTAGTCAGTAATAGATGGGACGGCTCTGTCTCCTCTACTCAGAGGGTGCAAACAGATGTACCATGTTTCAAAAATAACGAATTATGTACCAATATTTGAAAGTCAGGAGATTTCGCATACAGATCTGGATTGCTTGCTTCCCTTAAAAATGTAGAACCTGCATTCCTGCCTGGCAGAAATTGGCTAGAGCTGGCAGCAGCTTTTTTCTTTAGATGGGGCATGGCTACTCCACTTGGTCCCAATCCTTACCACTCCTTAATATACAACACAGGGCTCTCTTTACCTTTCTGTCCCCTATAGGCATTTGAATTCTGAAACCCTGCTTTCAATTTTTCTCTTTCTTAAGAGGAAGATGGCTCATCAGAGCAAGAGGGAGGGAGGGCGGGTGTGGAGAAGGGTGTGTGTGGGCGCCCAGGGTTGATGGGGGGAGGAGGAAGCCAGGCAGAAGGCGCTTGCTGGGAATCCAGTCATAGACACTTAGTATCAGTGAGCTCAGATGGGTGTTTGGACTTGGGTCGTGTTATGTGGTCTTGCCCGTACATGTAGAGATAGATGTAATGTGAATATAGCATAATGCATTTGTAAACATAAAAGTCTAACTTACTGAGTGCACTTACTCTGTGTCAGATACTGTTCTAAGGTTTTTATATTTCATTCCCACGTGGTGGATACTATTATTTTCCTTCCTGGGGATGAGGGAACTGAGACACAGGAAGAAAACAAGAAGCCTTGATGGCAACATGCACAGAGCGCCCTTGAGCCTGGATCTTACCGCGGGATTGCAGGTGCCTGCAGATGCCGGGTTTGTAGTTACCGCCTTCCTCCAGCCCCCAGGTTAAGGAGGGATTGCTGCTTCTCTGCGTTGTCTGATTTCTTGGGATTGTAATCTGTCTCCCTCCTGCTAGGAGCCTGTCAGGCTCGAGGCTTTCTGCCCTTAGCACAGGGTCGAAGTTAGCCAGCCCCACAGGACTGTCACTGTGGGCTGCTCTGGAGACACACAGGCATGCAGAGCTTTAGCAAGAGGAGGGCAGGGTGGGGGTGGGGAGGACAAGAAAGCAGTGGTCCTGCCAGCCAGGGCCAGGTCCCCTCAGACAGGATGGGGATCCCAGAAGCACAGGGCCCACCAGCCAGCCCCAAGCATGAGCTCATTCCCCCAGTCCCCATATCTGAGGTCAGCGCCCCACTGCACCACTCAGCATCCGTCTTGCTGCAGTGGAAGATTTTCCATCCCCTCGCTGTTACTTTGCAGTGCTTCTGGGCTACGTTCCCTCTTATTTCATTTTCATCTGAAATCCTGAGCTCACCCTCTCCAGCAGCTGACGGGACCATTTATTTCTGAGGCTGCAGCCAGTCGGAGGGCTGCCGACAGCTAAGTGGAGTACTCTGGGTTTGTGCCACCTTGTTTTGTTCCTGCAGACAGGAAGGGAGATAGGAGAACGTCTTCATTCTGCAGCAGCAGTGCTGTCAGAGCCTGAGAGCCTCAGCTCTCATCCCCTCTGGCCGGAGATGCATTTTGCTTTGCCCTGGAGAACACAGCCTTGGTGAACTCTGTGCCTCGGTCATTTGCCATGTTGGTCTCAAAACCTTGAAAGAGCGTGCCCTGTGCCCTGCACTTGTTCTGTCAAATGCCCTGGATCTCCGTAGTTGGAACAGCTCCTGGAGGCTGTGTTGTCAGACGTCCTCTCAGCGTTCCATTGATGAAAGAGAGCCCAGAGAGGGCAAGCGACTCATGGGGGTTGCACAGCTCAAATTTTTCCCTTCTCGGAGAATATGTGGACAAGCACATTCATTTTTCTTGAGTAAATTCTTAGAAGAGAACTTGCTGGGTGAAAAATCATGCATCCTCAATCAGAATGTTATACTACCTCCTTGTATAGAATCTTCTGTCTATATTTGTAGCACTATGTTTCATAGCTGGTCTGTACCCAGCACGGCTGAATCTGTATTGAATGAACGGGTGGGTGGAGGAATGAATCTCTTTTGGATTGATAGTTGTTGGGAGACAATCTTCCATGGTGTCTCGTATTTCTGCATGTCTTGTGAGCAAAGGTCCCGGCTTCCTTTGTTCCAGACTATGTCTTAGAGCAGGGGCCCTCAAACTTTTTAAACAGGGGGCCAGTTCACTGTCCCTCAGACCATTGAAGGGCTGGACTGCGGGCCCTGGGACGAGTAGGCTGCTAAGCAGGACAGTCAGCGGCAACAACGACACCCGGTGGGCCAGATAAATGTCCTAGGCGGGCCGTAGTTTGAGGACGCCTGTTTTAGAGGGTGTTCACAGAGTGAACAGCTTTGGAAGACAGAGATAGTGTCTCTCTCCAAAGCAAAAGGCAGGCATGTTTATTGTCCATTACATAAGATTTGAGTTTCTGAATATTATTCAGCCTTAAAAAGGAAGAAAATTCTGGCACCTGTTACATCATAGATGAAACTTGAGATCATTATGCTAAGTGAAATAAGCCAGACACAAAAAGACACATACTGTAGGATTCCACTTAAGTGAGTACCCAGAGTATTCCAATTCATAGACACAGAGAGTGTATGGTCTTTGCCAGGGTTTGGGGGAGGGAGAAATGGGGAGTTGTTGCTCAGTGAGGTGCAGAGTTTCTGTTATGCAAAATGAAAAAAGTTTTGGAGATCTGTTGCACAAGATCTTGAGACTACTGAACTGAAAAAAAAAGACTACGGGACTGTAGGCTTAGAAATGGTTGTGATGGTAAATTTTTTGTTATGCACCTTTAAAGACACACATACGCACAGATTTGGATTTTCTAAGCCCAGGCTCCTGTCCTGTAATGCAACTCACTGCATGTCTTTGTGCTGCCCTGGGGAATCAAGGCTGAAGGAATTAGTAAAAGAAAATGTTGAAACTCTGGCTGCTGCTATGACTGTGAGTAATAAAGTGTCTTTTGTCTTTGACCCACGAGTCTCAGGTCTTCTGCCATCATCCAGGAAACTTGCTAACTCGTAGTTAGGCTAAGTCTCAGACCCTTCCTAGTTCCTGACAATAGTCATCTCTATGTATTTTCCCTGCAGGGCTTTTGACAACTGTGTTCAATACTTATCTTTAAGGATCTTTAAAGACTTGTCTGCTTTGTTTAACTCTAAACTCTCTTGTTTGCAGTTTTATTTCCAGGGCCTAGCACAGTGCTTGATGCACAGAGATGCTCAATAAACATTTGTAGAATGAATGACTAGATAGATTGACGCCTCGATCCCACCATCTCTTCCTCAAGAAGAGAACTGCTGGGCCAGATGGTCTGGCTTACCGTCACTGTCACAGCTATTTGGAGGCAAGTCCTGGAGAGCCATCTCTGTTTTGTGGCAGGCTGGCTCTAGTCTTCCTCATCACCCTCTCCCCCATGCTTCTCCCACACAAATGCTGCTGAGAGCACTTCGGGGGGAGGAAAGTCCCACTTCTTTTGATCTGTCAGCTGTTGGCTCGTGGCGGTCAAGTATCAGCCTATCCATTTTACAGAGGAGGAAACAGAGGCTCACGGAGGTACAACAGGCCTGGGTTTGGCCACCCACTGTCCAGTCTCAGACAGGTCCAGGTGCTGGCTACCAGCTGCCCTCTGGACATCAGGAAGGTGGAAATTAGAAGTATTTTGGACTGTTGGCAAGAGAGTTAGGCCCCAGCTGTTCAGTTAGTGCTTACCCCAGTCCTGCTTTTAGGTGGGCATCATCCTCCAGGCCTTGGGGACCCCTGAGCAGCTGCCCATGGAAGGCCCTTCTTCATCTGACTCTGAAGGGCTCAGGGGGTTCCGTCATTGGTGGTGGGTGGTCTGCAGGGTGGGCTTGGCTTCTGGAGTGCTCCTGATGCTGATTCAGATTCTATTCATGTCATCTCTTCAAGACTGGTCCCCTCAGGCTCCTGGGAGAGTCTCCTCCAGTGTTCCCAGGATAAGGGTCTCTAGCAAGTTCCTCGTGGGAGAGTCTCCTCCAGTGCTCCCAGGATAAGGGTCTCTAGCAACTTCCTCGTTCTCTTTTCATAACGTTATTACGGCATAAACTTTACACCTTGCTTGCCTTAGGGCCTTCCAAAAGCTTCCTTTTGAAGTCAGAAAAAGATTAAAAAAAAAAAAAGGCCTAATCAATTCCTCCTTTCATTTCTGCTAAAATGATTTTATTTTATTTTATTTATTTATTTTTGAGACACAGTCTCACTCTGTTGCCCCAGGCTAGCATGCCCTGGGATCATAGCTCACAGCGCCCTCAAACTCCTGGGTTCAAGCAATCTTCTTGCCTCAGCCTCCTGAGAAGCTGGGACTATAGGCATGTGGATAATTTTTCAGTTTTTTTAAAAAATAGAGATGGGGTCTTACTCTTGCTCAGGTTGGTCATGAACCCTTGAGCTTAATCGATCCACTTGCCTCCGGCTCCCAGAGTACTAGGATTACAGGCACCAACCACTATGCCTGGCCTGAAACAACTTTTAATTCTGTTCACATGGTGTGGATCCCTATGACTTAACCAAGTAGAGTCTTATTTGGGAAGAATCAGGGTGGGGTGTGTGACAAATACTGTCATATTTCAAGAGAGTATGTTGTGGCTTTTAGAAATCAAGGCATAGGGGCAGTGCCTGTGGCTCAGAGGGATAGGGGCAGTGCCTGGGCTCAGAGGAGTAAGGCGCTGGCCCCATATGCCGGAGGTGGCAGGTTCAAACCCGGCTCTGGCTAAAAACTGCAAAAAAAAAAAAAAAAAATCATCAAGGGATAGATGAGAAGCTGAATTTGGGCTCCCAGGATGCTTTCCTCAGTGCATCACCTGATAACCCCTGTCTATTTATTAAGCACCTACTGTGTGCCAAATGCTTTCTTGACTCATATACCCTGACTGCTTGGAGGATATGCTTTCTTCTTGGAGGTAAAGCTGACAGAGCTTGCATTTCTTTCCGTGTGCACTGGTATAAATAATCTTTTGGGGAAAAGGCAAAATATTAGCTACCAGTAATAGTAGTAGTTTGTACCTTCACTAATCCACTCACTTATTCATCTTTAAACCAACATTAATTGAGGCCCAGCTGTGTGCCAACTTCTCCTGGATCTTGCGGCTGTGGCTTTGACCACAACAGGTAAAGCCTCTGCCTTATGCTCCTTGAGCCTTGGTGTACGAGAGAAGCAATACACCAGGGAACAAATATTTCTAGGATGACAGACAGTGACAAACCAAGAGAGGGCAGGCGGCAGGTTAGCACTTGTGTGGGAAAATGATGTCCCCGGCTAAGTGCACTCAACTCACTCAATAGTTACTTCTTAAAGGGCTTTGAGTTGAGTCACGGATGCGGTTTCCACGCGCCACTCCCCTTGTGTTCTTTTCCTACTAGTAAGGGATTTGCTGCACGGAGCCATCCGCATCCTCACCCTGTTCTTTGTGGCTTCTGCCCTGGCTTAGTTCCTCCAAATCTAGTCCGTCCCTGCATCCATTCATCCACCCACCTGTGCCCTGGACCAACCCTTGCTGTTGCTCCATCACACCTGGTGCCCTCTTGTAGCAGGGCTTAGCGCTTGCTATTTTCTCTATCTGGAAAGTTCTTTCCCAAGATATCTGCAGGGCTTGGTTAGTCACTTGTTTGTAGGTTTTTGCTCAAATGTTGCATTCATGGCAATGTCTTTCCTGGTCACCTTATTTAACACTGTGACAGCCTTACCCCTGCTCCTAGGCTCTCCATCCTCACCCCTGCTTCTAGGCTCTCCATCCTCACCCCTGCTCCTAGGCTCTCCATCCTCACCCCTGCTCCTAGACTCTCCATCCTCACCCCTGCTCCTAGGCTCTCCATCCTCACCCCTGCTCCTAGACTCTCCATCCTCACCCTTGCTCCTAGGCCCTCCATCCTTACCCCTGCTCCTAGGTCCTCCATCCTCACCCCTGCTCCTAGACTCTCCAGCTTCACTCTGTTCCTAGGCTCTCCATCCTCACCCCTGCTCCTAGACTCTCCAGCCTCACCCCTGCTCCTAGGCTCTCCATCCTCGCCCCTGCTCCTAGACTCTCCAGCCTCCATCCCTATTTTCTTTGTCTCTTGGGCTTTTTATTGTCACTTAACATACTGTATATTTTGATTAGTTCAGAAGGAATGAGGGGTGGGAACAATCACTGGAACGAAGAGGAGAGTACTGTGGAGACTAAGCCATCTGGAAAGGACCAGTGACCTTCCACTGAGGGCTGCAGGCAGCCTGACATGACCCCACTCTCCTCCCTCCCTCTGATCTTGCTGACGCTCCCTATTGACCAAATCCAGTGAAGAGATGGGGCAGATTTGATGGGACAGGATGCAGAGAAGGGTGGAGAAAGTGACCTGGAGTGGGGGAGGGCCACCAAACAGTGTTCTTTGGAGTCCTACGGTTTTATTAAAGAATTTTGGGGCTATCACAGTCTTGGGGCTAGGGTGACCCAGCAGGCTGGACTTTGATCACCAACATGTCTGTGAGTCTGTATGAGGCGCAGCAAGTCACAGGCCCGAATTTGGATTTCAGCTCTGCTGTTTACCAGCTGTATGACTTCGGAAGAGTCACTGTGCCCTCAGAGCCGAGCTCCTCATCTGTTGTGTGGAACTAAAAAATCCCTGCTCTGGATCCCTCTCCAGATGGTGGTGGAGATTCGATGAGGTTCAGGATGGAGAAGCGCTTTGTAAACGGCAGAGTCTTGGGCAAAACTGCTTATTTTAATCAGGCGCCAGCTCATGTTTCCAATGTTGATTCAGAAAGTCCAAATCTAGATGCAAAATGGGTTACTGGTCACCATGAGGACCCAGGAATAACAGATGTTCTCAGCCCAACCCACCCACTTCAATTGGTCCCTGATGGAAAAATCCATACAATTCTTAAGGTCCCAGGTGTGGGTAGCAGTTCTGTTGCTCATCCATATGCAAGACTTTTAGCATTTAGCTTCAAGTGAGTGGTAAGTGTTTCTTCTCCCCCCACTCCCACACTTAAGCCAGAGGGA
Organism: Galagoides demidoff; assembly: GCA_963574575.1. NCBI lineage: Eukaryota > Metazoa > Chordata > Mammalia > Primates > Galagidae > Galagoides > Galagoides demidoff. The sequence goes on along the minus strand of CAUYQV010171128.1, from coordinate 12,376 downwards.
GCACCTCTCCTGGAGTGAGGGAGGATAGAGAGCGGGGAGGTGGGCAGGGCCAAGTGCTTTCTGAAAAGCCACAGGAAGAGTGTGGGGAAAACTGCAGGGCCCCACTTTCTTTCTTTGGGGGCTCCCATGCCGTTCTGTAGCAGGCACCAGACACCCCACAGCTGCAGCTCTGTGGTCCAGCTCCAAGGAGAGCAGAGAATGTTGCCTGTGGTTGCTAAGACGTTTAGCCACGGAGGGCATGTCTCTTTAGCAATCTGGGCCACTAGCCCAGTGTGAAGTCGCTGGTGGGCACCACGTAAGGCTAATTGCTGTGATTTGTCATTCATAAGCTGAGCACAGTGCACTGTACCAAGCATGGCGGTTAGAGGCAGCTCCCAGCCAGCTGCCTTTAACCCCGTCTCTCTGTCCGGCACATACATACAATGTTGATTAGTTATGTTATTATAAATGTAATGCAGCAATGTAATGTTCCCAGCCCAGACGTCCTCACACAGATTCATAATTTAGATCCTGGACACTGGCCTTCTCATCCAAGTGAGTGGAGCCGCTTTGGTCAAGCTGACAGGTGGGGTAACCCTGCACTGATGTGTCTGGCTTCACAAACAAACAGGACATCTGTCATTGCCAAGGGCTGTAAAAAGTGGCTGGGAAACGTCAGGCCGTCAGGTGGTGTATTGTGGTGCCCTGAACTGGCCCAGTGAATGTTAATCTCACATCGACTTCTCAGGGGTCTTTTTGTAGCAGGTACAAATCTTAGTCCATAAAAGCCGGGAACGCAAGAAAAAAGAAGTCGTGTGTTTCTTTACTTTGTTTTGCTTCCAGATGGTGGTAATTCAATCCTAGTCCCCCACAGCTGCCAGGGATGTGCCAAGACCCTGGCAGTGCCAAAGCGCTAGGGAAGCCCTGGCTTCTGCTTCATTTTGGAAGCACAGGTATCTTTCCTGAGACTGGGAATCCCACTGCATCACCCTGCAACAGTCATCCTCAACTGGGGGGGATTTTGCCCCCTGGGACATTTGTTTGGAGACATTTTTGTTTGTCACAAGGGGTTGGAGGTACTCCTGGTTCTAGTGGGGAGAAGCCAGGGCTGCTGCTGTGCACCCTGAAATGCCAGGAAGCCCTCAACAAAACAAAGAATTATCCTGCCCCAAAGGTCAAGGGTGACGAGGTTAAGAAGCCCTTTGAGATTCCCAAGCCTCCATTTTCCCAGCCTCCTGACCTCTGGGCACTGTATAGTCTGCAGACCTCTTCTCTTTTCTCTTCACGTTGTCCTGAATATAACTTCCTCTTTCCATTCTTGTTATCTTCGAAGGTACCTCATCCTTCAAAGAGCCTGTTCTCCCGCCAGCCACAGAGATGAACTCTGACAGGTCGGGGCCAATCATTCACACACCCTCGTGCTATATCCTGGGTTCCTTTGCAGCCAGGAGTTGCCACATAAGGCAGTTCTGGCCAGTGAGATATAAGGGGAAATGTGTTGGGGCTTTCTGAGAATAAGATAGCTCCTTGGGTGAGGTGTTCTGGAGAGGAGAGCTACCTGGTGGGAATTCCTAATGCCTGAGGCACCCACGTGAGGATGTGGTGTGTGGGGTTATGGCATCCATCTTGTGACCAAGAGGTAAGTCAGGTGAATCACAGAGATGCCTGACTTTGGTGAGCTACTGACTGAATCCTGAACCATCCACACCTTCATGTCTCTTGCTAAAAAATCCACAGAATAGCTTTAGCGTTTAGATTATACTTGATATGCTTGGGCAGGTGACTTAACCTCTCTGTCTTAAACTTGTGTAAGAAGGCGAGAATAAATACTGCATAAAGTTGTTGAAGAAATGTGATGAGATAATATATACAAAACATTTGAATGAGTGCCTAGCATGTAATAAATATTCAGTGATGTATTGTAGATGTTTTTGTTACTTTGTCTGTGAACGGAATTAATCAGTGGATGACATTGTGGGTCTTACGGTAAGTTTTCACCATTGATTGTTCACGCAATAGAAGCAGTAAAATGTCCCTGGGGACATTTGTTGATTACTCGACAAATGTGTATTGCAGCCTGCCATGCAAAGAGACTGGAGATGATAGGGAATTATTTTAAAAGAATACAACTGGGGTAAACAATACCCCGGGAGTTGTTCATTAGGTCCTTTTATGTAAGAGAAGTATTTTGCAAATTAGTTTACTACAGATGTCTTTATAGGACAAATAACATATATGACTATGTCTTCATATCCATGTACCATGTCCGTACCATTGTACAATATCTATACTAGTATTGACTTGAAATTTTTCCTTAAGCCAATTTATTCTTTTTGGTTACATATATTTACTTTATATCATTATGGTAAATGAAAAGCCGGTATGACTTGGCATAAACAAAAATGAGCCCAAACTGAAATGCAACCAAGGATTCTACTATCATTAAACTTATTTATTTATTTTTATAACATTTATTTTGTTATTGCTGTTCTTGCAGTTTTGGCCGGGGCTGGGTTCGAACCTGCCACCCTCAGTATATGGGACCGGTGCCCTACTCCCTGAGCCACAGGCGCTGCCCTACTATCATTAAATTAAAACAAAATATTTACTTTGTACCATCTAAAATCCTCTTGTACCCCACAAAATGTACTTGCATTGCATTTAGAGGAACTCTGAAGAGATTAATAACACTTAAAAATATCTTAAATTTCAAAAACCTCCTAAGATTCATTAATGCTGCAGTGGGTCATGAGAGAGAAATTAGATGAAATAATGTAATTATTATTTGACCATTCATTGTATTTAGAGTAAAGTTATTATGAAATACAGTGGTGGTTTCTGGTCAGCAGTATTTCCCCCGCCTCTTATTCAGATTCTCTATCATAATCCCCAAGATAATGGGGACTTCACTGTAAGGATCTAATGATGCCTTTCAGTAATTTACCCTGCAGTTGGCATTTGTATTTACTTACCTTTTGTAGGTTGTGAACTTTCTGAAAAATAAATGTTACAGAATCAACCTGTTAATGTCCAAAGTACTAAACTGCTTTCTTTTTCTTGTTCTGGAAAATTTTTGAGACAGGGTCTCATCCTGTCACTCAGGCTGGAGTGCAGTGGCATCATCATAGCTCATTGCAACTCAAACTCCTGATCTCAAGTGATCCTCCTGCCTTAGCCTCATGGGTAGGTAGCTTGGAATACAGGTGTGCACCAGCGTGTCTGGCCAGTTTTTTCTTTTTTTTGCAGTTTTTTTTTTCTTTTTTGGCTGGGGCTGGGTTTGAACCTGCCACCTCTGGCATATGGGGCCAGCGCCCTACTCCTTTGAGCCACAGGTGCTGCTATGCCTGGCCAATTTTTCTTTTTCTTTTCCTTTTTTAGAGACAGGGATCTCAGTCTTGCTCAGTCTGATCTCAAACTCCTGGCCTCAAGTGATCAGCTTCCCAAGTGCTATGATTACAGGTGTGGGCCACCACATCCAGCTTGGAAAACTCTTAATGCTGCAGTTTCCTTTAAAATTCAGCACAAGATTTTAACACTTTTTAATTCATTGACCAAAAGGTTACCCTTCCTTCCCCGTGCTCAACACGTAATTACAATTTCAAGAATATCTGTATAACATGTTGCCCTTGAAAAAACCTGAACTTGAATTACTCAGACTTTGGGAAGCATATCAGCCTTGAATTATTTTGTGATTGTCAGTTGAAGCCCTGGTGGGTAGGAGTAAGGTCTGATAAGAATAGACACTGTCATTGACAAATGTCCTGATATGAGCAGTGGAATGAGGTAGGAGCTGAATCGAGGCTGCAGCTGTTTAGAAAAGGGCAGCTTTGGAGACAGGTAAGATTTAAAAGTCAATATAAACAATTTGGGGGGGGTGGTCCTTAAGAATGTAGAGGGGTCAGGCAATCTACAAAATGGAAGAAAGTATTTCCAGATTATCTGATAAGGGGTTAATAGCTACACTGTATACAGAACTCTTATGACTCAGCAACAGAAAAATAACCTGATTAAAAATAAATAAAGATAATGGTATTGGTTCCCATTAAAAAAAAAATACAAAAGGTGTTGTTTCCTGGGCCCTGTATTTCTAAGAATGTGTGTGTGTATTTTACTCTACAACCCCAGTATTCTCTAATTTATGCTTTTTAAAAAATTGACATAATAGGCTTGGCGCCTGTAGCACAGTGGTTACAGTGCCAGCCACATACACCAAGGCCGGCAGCTAAAACAACAGTGACAACTGCAACAACAACAACAAAATAGCCGGATGTTGTGGTGGACACCTGTAGTCCCAGCTACTTGGGAGGCTGAGGCAAGAGAATCCCTTAAGCCCAAGAGTTTGAGGTTGCTGTGAACTGGGATACCACAGCACTCTACCCAGGGTGACAGCTTGAGACTCTGTCTCAAAAAAAAAAAAAAATTGACATAATAAACTGTTGAATGAAAATTGAGATATGCATAGAGAAAATATCTTAATGTATGTATCTTTGTTAAGGATAGTTAAGTTTGGCAGGGCTGTTAAAGGATTTATGTGTATTTTCTGATATTTCTAAATAAGCATGCTATTGTATAAAATAAAATGAATCAATAAAATAAGCAAATTCTGTTAAAATTACAAAAGAAAATTGACAAGTTAATACACGCAGACCTATCTCATTTTTGTTGTGGAGGTAAAATCTACATCACATAGATTTACCATTTTAACTGCACAATTCAGTGGCATTAAGTACTTTCACGCTGTAGTGCAACTATCTCCACCATCTGTCTTTAGAACATTTGTATCTTCCCAACCTGAAATTCTGAACCTGTTAATGGACAACTCCCGTCTTCCCGGCCCCCAGCCCCTGACAATCCCCATTCTACTTTCTGTCTCTCTGAATGTGCCTGCTCTAGGTCCTCATCTAAGCGGAGTCACACAGTATCTGCCCTCCTGTGACTGGCTTTTCCACGTAACGTCCTCAACGTTCATTGGCATTGCAGCACGTGTCCGAAATCCCTTCCTAGTGAAGACAGAATAACAGTCCACTGTGTGTATATCCCAGTTTGTCCACCCATTCATCCTCTGCTGGACTCTTGGGTGGCGTCCACCTTTTGACCTTTGCGAATCAATAACGCTGTTATGAGCATGGCTGCACGAATATCTGTTTGAAGTTCTGCTTCCAGTTATTTGGGGATATACTCAGAAGCGGAGTTGCTGGAACACGTATAATTTTATGTTTAATCTGTTGGGAGCTGCCATGCTGTTTTCCTCATTTCATTTTTTTTTTTTTTTTTTTTGCAGTGTTTGGCCAGGGCTGGGTTTGAACCTGCCACCTCCGCATATGGGGGCTGGCGTCCTACTCCTTTGAGCCACAGGCGACACCCTCTCATTCTTTTTCTACTGCTCTACAGTACTACACGGTGGTCCATTCTCTCTCTCTCTTTTTATTTTTTTGGTCCATTCTCTTTGGCTTCACTTACAATCGATGCTCTAGCGACTGTCCCTGGACACATCTTTGTGTCCATACATGTGGGCGTTTATCCAAGGTGGACACTGACCAAATCAATGCCATTGGGTTGAGGATAGCCTTGTGACCAGGTTTAATTTCACTTCATGAGGGTTTGGGTCTTCCGGGCCAAGTTCGTGCTCTCCCACCATCTCAATCTCCCATTTCTTTTGCTGTGCCCCCATGGCTCCCCCAGAACACAGCAGAACAACCTCCCCTCACATTCCTGCTTCCCACACATCAAAAGACAAGAACACAGACCCCACAGCTGAAGTGAGTTACTGCTTTGTCTGTCCTAGGACGTTTTCCAAGAGTGACATTCCCACTCCAACATTAGCCACTTTAGCCATTAATACCAGCAGCCTGACTCTCATTCTTCCATTCAGTTTGTGAAGTTTCTTCTACCAACAGCACCACCCTTACTAGTGGCTGCTTAATGGATCCCATCCATTCTGTTATTCCTAACTCCATTCCACCTCTTCCGGGAAGCCTTCCCTGCTTACTCCCACCTGTTCTTTTCTGAACTTAAAGATGATGATATTAATAATCCTAAACCCTGTTTCAGGTACTGTATACATACATGTGTTACCTTTTTTGAATACTCACAAAAGCCCTGAGAAGCATACAATGTGGTTATTTAGATTTTTTGGAAGAAGAAACAGATACAGAGACATTAAGAAACTTGCCCCAGGCTGGGCACAGTGGCTGACGCCTGTAATCCCAGCACTCTGGGAGGCCAAGGCAGGAGGATCCCTTGAGCTTAGGAGTTCGAGACCGGCCTGAGCAAGAGCTAGACTCTGTTTCTACCAAAATTAGAAAAACTAGCCAGGCATTTTGTAGGTGTCTGTTCCAGCTACTCAGAAAACAAGGGGATCACTTTAGGCCAAGAGGTTGAGGTTGCTATGAGCTATGTCAGCACTGCACTCAACCCCAGGATGACCAAGTGAGATTCTGTCTCAAAATAAAAGGAAGAAAGGAAGGAAAGAAGGAAGGAGGGAGGGAGAGAGGGAGGGAAATAGAGAGAGAGAGAGAGAAAAGAAAGAAAAAAGAAAAGAAAAAACTTGCCTGTGCAGTCAAGACAGGACTGGTTCCAAGCTCAAGCACTTGGGCCCAGTGGCTGCTGCTTTGACCCGGCTTCCTGTCCAAACTCTCTGCCTTGGCATGTCACTATAAACTGTCAGTGCTTTAATTCCCAGCAAGGTCCATGCACATGGATCCTCCTCAAGAATCACTCTGTCTTTTCCTTCCTCGTGTTCTAGGCACACAGCAGGCACTTGGCAAATATTCTGTCTTTTCTCAGTACTCTCTGCCAGTAATGCTGAACCCAGCCCTGGGCAGCTAAAACAACAAGTGTAAGTAATTTCTTTCTTTCTTTCTTTCTTTTTTTTTTTTTTTTTTTTGAGACAGTTTCACTTTGTCACCCTCGGTAGAGTGCTGTGACATCACAGCTCACAGCAACCTCCAGCTCTTGGGCTTCTCCAGCTCTTGGGCTTAGGCGATTCTCTTGCCTCAGCCTCTGGAGTTGCTGGGACCACAGGTGCCCGCCACAATGCCTGGCTATTTTTGTTGCAGTTGCCACTACTGTTTTAGCTGGCTGGGGCCGGGTTCAAACCCGTCACCCTGGGTATACAGGGCTGGCACTCTACCCACTGAGCCACAGGTGCCGCCCAGTAATTTCTTATTATTGGTGCAACCAGCTGATGAGAAAGGAACCCTGAAGACAATCTTTCTGCTGTGAAAAAGAGAAAAGGAGAAACAGTCAACCCAAGAAGCAGGATGAGGTAAAATGCAGTGATGAGAAAGCGTGACGCAGTCTAAGGTGGAGTCCTCACCCTGAGAGGTGGCTGGCGCTCATGTGTGTGTCTGCGTGTGTGTTTAAGTGAGTGTGTGCTCGTGTGCCTGTGGCTAAATGGTAGTACTGGGAAAGCCTTTCTCAGGGAGCTGACTGTATTAATGATCTGTTGCTGTGGAACAAAGGACTCAAAACTTAGCAGCTTAAAGCAACAAGCATTAGTTATCTCACAGTTTCTGCGGGTTGGAAATCTGGGCTTCCTTGGGCGGCCCTGCCACGTCTCACAAGGCTCAGTCAATGCTATGTTCTCATCGTTTTCAGCCCGCAGAGGAGGACGCACTTCCAAACTCACTTTCTCGTTGGCAGGATTCCTTCCGTTCCTCGTGTAACTGTCAGCTGAGCCCTTCGTCACATGGGCCTCTCCGTAGGACAGCTCACAACGCAGCTGGTTTCCAGCGAAGCAAGTGAGTTAGAGAGAACAAGACAGGTGAGCAAGAGGGAAGCCAGACTCTTTGGGGAGCCGGATTTCAAATGGACATGCTGTCGCCTGTGTTATAATCTATTTGTTAGAAGTGAATCAGTAGGTCCAGCTCACATTCAAGCAGAGGGGACCACACAAGGGTGTGAACACCAGGTGGCGGGACCATTGAGGAACATTCTAGAAGCTGCCTATCATGCTGATATTTCAACTGAAATTTTACAAGGGACCAGAAATTTATCAGATGAATAAGAGTAATAAGGTGCTCATGTTGTGCAGGTTGGGTGTGCATGTTTGTGTGTGCATACATGCACACACGCATGGGTATGGCAGGGAGGAGAGAAGAAAGATTTATCTAGAGTGTGCATTACCCCCACGGGGTAGAAAAATGGTTTCTTGCAGGGGAAATGCAAAAGATCTTAGATACGAATACTGATCCCAGCTCGGCTCTCCCTAGCCCTTCCCTGTGTGCCTCCAGAGTCTCCATCACCGTAGCCTTAAGGGGTGCAGAAGTGCATGGCCCCTTTCAAGAAGGTGTCGGGAAGCGATGGAAGGTTTAGGGCAGTGATGTGGAATAAGAGAAAAAACATGTCTTTCTGCACTGGATGCCTGGGTTCCGGCCACGGATGACCAGCCTGGAGGCCAGGGAGATCTGAATCATGCTGCTGAGACCTTGGAACTTTCTGAGAAGTTGAACTGAAGGTCAGAGGCAGAAAAAAACACTCCCCCCAGGTCCCTTTCCATCTTGGTTTTCTGCACTGGCCTGTGTCTTCAGAAGGCAGGTGAGGATAGGGACAGGGTTGGCTGAAGCTGAGAGTAACAGAGTCACAGGGGGAATGTCTGAGCTTGGACACAGCCCACTCTCCCCCATAGGCAGCGTCTCTGCGACCACAGGTGGCCCCCAAGTGAGAGCCGCCTGTGAGGCTCATGCCTTTCATTTCCTTTTGACAATAGCAGAGGGAAATAGCTTTCTGGACTCGCCGGACACTGGTAATTAAAGGAACATTTTATCACCAGCAAGGGCAGAAACATCCACCAATGGCCTTCCAGGAAAAGGAAAAAAAAATAATAAAAATAGACCTGTTCCCTCAGTCTCTTTCTCTTCATATGGAAATAGCTGGCAGGTGCGTGATGGCCCCTGCTCTGTCCCTCTCTCCTCTGTATTTCTGCAGTGGGGGATGCAGAGGACACCGGTCTCAGGCTGAGAATTTTGGTTCAGGTTCACGCTTCTCCATGGCTCCGAATCCTGTGCCCCTCCCAATCTCACCATCTTTTTGGCTTCCTGAGGCCACTTTGTTAGAAAATGCCCTGAGGCCAGATGCTGAGAGGCTCTGCAGACCTGGGCAAGGCCCAGGCATGGCCACTAGAATGCAAAGAGCTTTGGACTCAGACTGCCCTGGACGCCAGCCCTGGTTCTGGTATTTTCCAGCTTTTCTCAGCCTCCGTGTCCTGACCTGTCAAACAGTGGTCTCTACCACTTAGGAGTATAAGGATGAAAAGCAAATGTTCCAGGTAAAGAACCTGGCATAGAGCCTGGCACATGCTACACACCCCCAGAATCTTAGGAAAATACTGATGTGACTGGCGATCGTGGGGGAGGGTAGCTGGGGAGGATGGGGGCAGCCCTGAACTCCCCAAGATCACTCCCATAGATCTGCTGCTCCCTGATGCCCCTCTGTAACTGACCACAGAGCATTTTCTAATGCAAGGGGCTCAGGAAGCCACCCCCAAAGCTGGATTTCCTCCTAGGAATGAGTACCAGCTTTGGGCCTCCCCCAGATCAGAACATCGTTGTCTTCCTTGTTCTTTACAAGGGACAGTATTAATCGATGCCAGTAAGGTCTATTACCTTCTGATACGGCCCAGGATTAAGGCCCCTGGACGCCATGCTCAGGGATTAAGGAATCTGCACCCTTTTTTGTGTCTGTCCTGGGTTGTCTGAAATGCAAGATCCAGCTTGATTGTGCTCCCGTGTGTGTATGAGCATGAGATTTTTATTTTGTTTTGTGCTTGAAGATGGAATCCTGGTGAGAGGCTGACAGTGAGATGTGACTGGGAGGGCTGCAGTGGGAATCTGATTACTGGTCCTGCTCTCTCTGGATGTGTAGTCCCTTTCCAGCTGGGACAGTTGTGTCGGTCCCACCACCTGTGGGCTGTGTGACTCAGGGAAAGCGGATTCATGTCTCTCAGCCTTTATTTAGTTATCTGTAAAATGGGATGAATAATTGTTTCCATCTCACAGGATTGTTGTGCAGGTTAAATTTGAAAATGCTTATAAACATTAGCAGAATGTCAGATACACAGTGGGAGCTCAGTCAATAGCAGTGATGGGGCGGGGCAGGATGGGTCTGTCTCCCTAAAGACAAGCGTTAAAACAGGGACTCCAGTGTATGTGATGTTGAGGCTGTGCTCTCCATCAAGGGCATTTGGGAGGCTGGCTGGCGTGGGGTAGGGAGGAGCTGAATAAGGCTGTGGGCTCAGTGAGAGTGGAGCTTGGCCTAATCTCAGGAGGTGAGTGGTGGTGGGCATGGCCCTGTAGTGAGAATGGTACTTGTGAATTGCACAGAGGTGGTTTGACACCTCTCAGCCAGTCATTGCTACTTCCTGAGGTGCAAAGGGGCTCCCTTTAGGAAGAAGGCAATTCATTGGAGAAGGGAGCAGTGAGAAGCCACCAGAACCCAGCCCTTAGATGCCCACGGTAGGTAGGGATAGATGCACTCCTGGTACTGGGATCCAAATGGGGCACCAATAGGATCCCCGCATCTCTTCCTAAAAGATGAATCCCTAAAAGATCGGGGCCCGGTGGTCCTTACAGTGCAAACTTTTGTAGGGTCACAGCCTGGGGCAGGGGCAGTGGCTGGCATATGGATCAACACACCCATCAGTTGGCACCATTTGACTGGCAGTGTCAGGCGGAGGAAGGGAGAAGGTGCCTCGGCCCTTTGCACAGTCCTTCCTGTCCTTTGCTGGAATTGAAATCAGCCAGAAGCATTGCCCACGCAGAGGCCAGAGAGATGAGATCCTGGGGGCCATGTGACATGAGAGAAATTGCTGTAAAAAGCACATACCCACAGAGACAGAGAAAAGGATGTCACCAGGCAGTCCCCAGGGAACTGTGGGGCCTTGGCAACCCATGAGAAGACCTCCCAGGGGTGTGAATAGAATGCTGCTCTGTGCTAGAATAGCAATTTCAATTCGAGAGATTTGTTGTAATTCAATTCTGTCTTTGAAGATAAAGAGGGTGAGTGTTAGAGTTTGACAGATGAAGTCCCTTTTGGCCAGGAATGTGACGGCTATGGGCTGGAAGATAGTGCCTCAGGGCTGAGGGAGGAGGAGGAGGGCCTCTAGACAGAGGAGACCCTTATAAGGGTCTGACTTAGTTTATAAGTCAGAGAGAGACTGACTTATAAGCTATAGATGCAACAGGGGATAGGGCAGTAATCCACAAAGCAGGGAGCAGCCAATCTTATAATTGGGGTGTGGAGGGGGTGCATTGTAGAGCAAATGTTTGGAATGGGAGTTGTGTGTAAACTCATTTTTCCACCTACTTATGCATCCACCCCTCCAAGCATCCACCCATCCAACCATCCGCCCACCCATCTACCCCCATTCCCTCATCTTCCCCCCATCCACCCATCTAACCATCCATCCATCCCCCTACTCATCCATCCATCCATCCACCATTTACTCATCTATCCGTTCACCTGTCCATTTCTCATGATTAATTACAAACATTTAAAAACAATTAATACATTTACATGGAAAAATTTGAACTAGAACAAAAGGATAAAAGGTAACTAACTCCAAGACCTTGGCAACTTCCCCTAGAGGGGAAATTACTAGTTTCTTTTAGTTCCTTCCAGAAATACAGGACAGACACAAAGTTCATGTGTAATTTGCTATGTTAAACGATTTAAAATTGCATATAAACTTTATGTCCACGCCGTATTTTGTGCACATAAATGGTAACAAATTATTCTGTGCCTCGATCTCTTAACATGTCTCAAAGACACAGATGGCATGTCTGTGCTATGCATGTTTCAAGAACTTGGGGAGTACAGATAATCATAGACACAGGCTTTGAAAAGTTCTGCCAAGTGGCAGCACAGGAATCAAACATCAGTAAGATCTAATTTTCCACTTTCTGTTTGAGTAGGGACAGCTGGGGTTTCATTCATCTGCGTTGCTGGCGTTATACATTGTTTTCTTTCCTGCTTTTCCAATGCCCAATAGAAATTCACAAGGTACTTTTCACTGATGTTGCTGAGGAACCAGTTTTTCACAAAAGAACTATTAGCAGCTTACCTTTTGTTATTTGAACAGCATTCACACTTATGGATGAAAGAGGGCCCTCTCCATCCACATACCCAATTGAGTTTTCATGCCCAATTCATTTTCCCCAACTTTTATTTTGGAACATTTCAAATCTACAGAAAGGATAAAAGAATTGTACACAAACCATATTTACGTCCTTCGTTTAGACTTCCTTCCTTCCTTCCTTCTTTCCTTCCTTCCTTCCTTCCTTTCTTCCTTCCTTCCTTCCTTCCTTCTTTCCTTCCTTCTTTCCTTCCTTCCTTCCTTCCTTCCTTCCTTCCTTCCTTCCTTCCTTCCTTCCTTCCTTCCTTCCTTCCTTCCTTCCTT
>CAUYQV010171126.1:0-15648 GCA_963574575.1 Galagoides demidoff | reverse complement strand
CTGTGGTCCCAGCTACTTGGGAGGCAGAGGCAGGAGACTCGCTTGAGCCCAGGAGTTGGAGGTTGCTATGAGCTGTGATGCCATGGCACTCTACCCAGGGGGATAGCTTGAGGCTCCGTCTCAAAAAAAAAAAAAATGATTGAAAAAGAAAAATAAAACTCTTCAAAATTTTCAATATATATTTTTGTCTGGGTTTACTGGTCATTTTCATATTTGAAGGTGTCAGGGTTTGACACAAAAGCTATCAAAGTATAAACACAGCCAAAAGAAAATGATTGGTGCTTGTTTGATTTTTTTTTTTTTTGGTAAGACTAATTTAATATTGTTGGCATAATGAAGATAGTTAAATCCCCTGAGTTAATGGCAAAGTTACCATGTGTTTAAGGATCTTGCTTTGTGATAGGTAAAAGGAGGCTCAGATCAAAACACATGACACCAGATGTAACAAACCTGGGGGAAGTTGATTTTAGGCTTGGGATACAAGTGGACTGAAATCTAAAGAGATGTCAGCAGTGTTAGGGAGGGAGGCAGTTTTGTATGGCAGGCTGAGGATCACCTGGCTCTACAGACAAGTAGAGCCCTTTCTTACACAACTCACTATTGGGACTCTCCAGGCTGGCTCTTCTTAAAGCTGGATGTCGGAGGCTTGCTGTGTCAGCATTTTTCTTACAGGTTTGTAACTGGGCTGGTGTGAGGACGAGAAGAGCCTGTGGCATGTCTCCCCTATCTGAGTTATGACCAGATGTGGCAGAATCTCACAGAATGGTTTTTTCAGATCTAAGATGGTGTTAGTTTGGCCAACCTCACACTTAGGTACAAAGTATGCATATCTAAACAAAAGCCTCAATATTAGCATAAATAAAACTCTAAGTAAATGATAGCACAAAACCAGAAACCTGTGGTGAAAGGTTTATGAAAATATTTTCATCTCTTAATCCTAGTTACAGGTGCGGTTCCTTCCATTGGCTTTACTGTCTGTGGGAAAAGTCAACGAAATCTGTTTCTGAGTCACTCTATTGTCTGATATTAACAGTATTGCTAGGGATTTCATGTTGCTCTTCCAGTTATAGTTACAGAGCTTAAACTAAATTGGATGCTTCAGATGTCTCTGGTCTGGCTTACTCTTGACTTGCTCTGAGTACTGGCTGCAAGCTAGTTTGTCTTTGCCTAGAAATTTGAAAAAGGATCCTTGAACTATTAATTTTTCTAAAGTGATTATTCTTAGCAGCCAAAGGAAATCTCTAAACAATCTCACTCTTTCAAAGTATTATAGGTACTCAGATTTGCACTTAACTAGGAAAACGGTTTGAGATCATTTAGATTGTTTTAAAAATAGCTTGATCTTTACCCTAATACAAAAATGTTATGATTTTTTATCATTATTTGAGATGTTAAGGATTGATGTTAGAAGTGGATTTGGTCTATGGTCAGGTGATGTCATCTCAATAAATTTTATTTTGGGATGTTAGTACTTTGGAAAGATCTAATTAGTTAACATCTTTAAGCAGGATGTGTTCTAAAACTTCTACTATATTTATAGAACTTAAAGATGTTACATTATAAAAATAGTAAGTCTTACTAGAATACTTACATTTGTTATCTTGGTATCTTTTTTAAGTTTGAAAGTAATAATTAAAACTACACGTTTTAAAATTTCAAATTAATATGAGGGTACAGATGATTAGGTTACATTGTTTGCATTTTTTTTTAGGTAGAGTCCAAGTTGCAGTTGTGCCCCCCACCCAGGAGGTGTGCTGTATACCCTTATGTTGTGCCTGTTAGGTAGAAGCATACCAACCCCCTCCCTCTTCTTCTATGACCCCCTCCCCTCAACTTGATTTTAATTGTGTGTTTCTCTCTCTCTCTCTTTTTTTTTTTTTTAGTTTTTGGCCAGGGCTGGGTTTGAACTGGCCACCTCCAGCATATGGGACCAGCTCCCTACCCTTTTAAGCCTGTGTGTTTCTCTTGTGTGGGTATTTGTTCATCTACTGGTAAAATTACATTTTGTAATTTTTTTCTTGATCTATGTCTTAAAATTCTTCTCTTTTCTCCCAGTTTTGTTTAGGAAAATATATTTAGATATCCAATTTCTTTAGACAGTGACTGACTTATTGGGGCCACAATTAATCACACTGGTTTTATATCTGATAGTCACAGGCTATAAAAATGGCAATCAAAATCTAAGTAAACTGCTAAAACAGGTAAATAAATATAGATGAGATAAATGCTTATAATGGACAATTCAAGATTTCTTGTTTCCAGATTTTCGCAAAGGTTTTCGCTACCAGGAGTTAAAATTTCTGGTTAATATATGTGATAAAATGAGGCAAAAATAAATATGTAAGATGTCTTCATAGCAAGAATTACAAAATAGGCATAAGTGCTGTTCTTTATTAAAAATAATAATTTAGTTTAATTTGGAGGTTATTTAAAGGTTTTTATAAAATAAGATAAAAAACTAGAAGAGAGATTGATGAAAGTTATAAAGATATATTTTGATAAGTAAGATTAAATAGAGAAGAAAATAATTTTATATGGAAAAGATCTTATATGGTAAATTTTGGGTCCTAAAGTAAAATGACTGGTTATTTAAGAAAAACTTAGCACAAAACAAAACATTTTTTAAAGCATCCTACAGTTTATGTTAGTCATAAAAATTTATAAAGGGATTTGGGGCAGGCTCAATGGGTCATGCGTGTAATCCCAGCACTTTGAGAGACTGAGGCAGGAGGATCTCTTGAGCTCAGGAGTTTAAGACCAGCCTGAGCCAAGAGTGAGACACTATGTCTACTAAAAACATAAAAATTAGCTGGCTGTGATGGCAGGCCCCTGTGGTCCCAGCTACTTGGGAGGGGCTGAGGCAGGAAAATCTCTTGAACCCAGGAGTTTGAAGTTGCTGTGAGCTAGGCTGATGCCAAGGAACTCCAGTCTGGGCAACAGAGTGAGACTCTATCTCAAAACAAACAAACAACAACAAAAACAACAAAAAAACCCCCCTAAACTTCAAAAGGATTAAGGTTTTTATAGCCATGTAACTTCCTGTATTGCCTTTTAAGTCTTTTGATGACTATCATTCTTGGTTAAACAAATGACCATTATTTTGCAGTGACTTGTGATTGTTTTGAACAAAAGTTTTGAACCTTTAATATTTGACAAGCTTTCCAAAGGCAAAATTCTGAATTCAAACTAGTTTTCTAATTTTGGAGCCACTCAAAGTTCAAGAGAGATATTTTAGACTTATTTGTTATGTGAAAACCATATATATTCAAGTTTCTTGCCCACTTGCAAATAGGATTGTTTGTTGATTTAATTCTCTGTAGATTTTAGTTATCCACCCTTTGTCAGATTCATAGCATGCAGATATCTTCTCCCATTCTATTTTTTTTTTTTTTGAAGTTTTTGGCTGGGGCTGGGTTTGAACTCACCACCTCCGGCATATAGGGCCCGCGCCTTACTCCTTTGAGCCACAGGCGCTGCCCCTCTTCTCCCATTCTAAAGGCTATCTATTTGCTTTAGTTGTTGTCCCCTTTGCTGTATGGAAGATTTTTAGCTGGATCATGGCCCCTGCCCCCCCAAAAGGAAAAAGTCATGGAAAGGACAGAAGTGTTTTATGACTTTTACTTAAAACATCACTGATTGTTTTCAGAGTCAAGACAAATATATAGTCAATAGCATAGTTTACCTGTTCTCCAATACCAAGGCCTTTTTGCTAAAACTGCAAACATCCTCCTGCTATACTCAGGAACTGTCACTCAGAGGGGAGCATATGAGATTGTAATGGCCAATTATGAGGGACAGTATTAGTTCAGACCCTCCAGATCAAGGATAGACACACAATGCTTCAATAGTTGGCAGAAAGAGGGACATTACCTTTTTGGGCCACATTGTCTAGTCATCCATAAAGAATTTCCTGTTTCCCATAAACTTAAAAGAAAATTACACAGAAGATATGGAGATACCTGCTGGCAGGGCTTCATGGGTATAGTTGTTCCCAGTTATGGGCTTTATACAAATAGATAAATATTAGAAATTTATTGGCCGTCTTAGGACAAACTTAATGATTGCAAAAAATATTGCTGAACAACAGAAGTCTCTAGATTTCTTAGCTTAAATGGTTATTAATGCTTATGTTTTATATAACAAATGGCTGTAAGCTCACAACTGAATCTAAGAGTATAATAGTTCAATACTGACAGATAAGTAAATTTTATAACCTTATTTTCAGCATTTGATTTTTTGCTCTTAGCTTGCTTAAAAGATTTTAAAAGTTGATAAGTGCCTGTCCATATCCATTTTCATTTAGCCTACAATGTCTATTTTTGACTTTAGTTCCCTTGGCCATAAGGGTCCCACCAAGGGACAAGATGGAAATGAGATAGGTAGCTACACCCTCCAGAAACAACAGGAGTGAATAAAAGTTTGGACCCTGATGTTGCCTCTAACAAATTTTGACCAAATGGGAAATGTAAATTAAAATAAAATCCTAGACAACTCTGCCCCTACCAACTGATAGGATCGCCTCTGGGCCCAGGGGACTCAAGCAAACAAACAAACCTTTATTTAAAACTTAGTTCCTAGCCTTGTAGGGAACAGAAACTGGACACATCTCCCAATTTGTTCAATACTCTAAGGGCAAGGAACCAAAATGATGGATGTTCAGCTCCTTACCACTTTATCTAGAAATTTTGCCTGGTTTAAAAGGCGCTTTCTTTTGCATTCATCTTGGTCCTGAATCCCAAGAACTATTTACTTTTGAATGGGAAGACTTAAAAATCTAAAGCCAAATGCTAGCACTGCTAGACTGTCTCTCCTCAGGGGTTAAAAATTTTCCAACAATCTCCAGAAAAATCCTGGCCAGAGATGGGAGGGAAATAGTTTTAGGCAAAGGAATGATTATACAGTATGTAGACAATTATCTTAGTAGCCAGTGAGACTGAAGTTGAATCTAAGCAACATGCAATAATTGTATTAATTTTACCAGTTGACAAAGGACATAAAGCATCTCAGAAAAAGCTAAGATCTCACTTCCTATTGTCATATTCTTTGGCTCTGAATTGTTTCTTGGAACTTGGAAACGCCTCTCAGATGGGAGGAGCACTGAACCACCTGCAAACAGTTGTCAGATTCTTGGGTATGGCTAAATTCTTGGGAATGGCTGGGTTTTGCCAGATTTAGATTCCTAACTTCAGGCTAATAGCAAAACCCTTCTATAAAAGGGGAAGGAAAAGAACCACTTACTTGGACCATGAATACCACAGGACTTTCTTGACTATTAAAAAAAAAAAAAAGGTCATTGGACCCCCTCCACTTATATAAGCCTTTTGATTTGTTCATACAGAAAAGCAAAGAATTGGACTCAGGGTATCTACACAAGCTTCAGGGGATCATAAACAACTTGAATCTTATTTCTCTAAGCAATTGGATGTGAACAAAAGATGGCCCACTTGTCTGACAGTGGTGGCTGCTACTTAAGATATTTTACAGAAAGCTGAAGAGTTTACTCAAGGGCAACTTGTGGCTGTTCACACCATATGTCATTATTATCCCTGTGAGGATTAAAGGGAGGTTTTTTGTTAATGGGCAATGGCTGGATGGGCAAATATCGGGCTACTCTGTGAGGTAATCCTAGTGTAGCTCTGAAGACAGTGTCCACCTTCAATCCAGCCAGCTTGCTGCCCATGGACCCTTGTCCCCATTCTATAATTACATTCAGATTATAGTCTTCCCATATTTGACTGAGCGGGCCCCCTTGGATCCAGATGAGGATGGAAGCAGATTATGGAACAGGGATAGTGCAAAGCTGGGTACACTGTGGCTACCCACCAACAGGTAATTGAGCCACAAGCCCTAACCCTAGGATATCTACCCAGGAAGGGCAAATTAGCTGCACTAACTAGACTGATTTGTAGGTATGCCTTTATGGTGGTACTTGGTCATAAAGCTAATTGGGAAGAAAAAAGATTACCTTACCACTCAAAACAAGGAAATTAAATATGGCCACAAATTCTAGAGTTACTAAAAGCCATATTACTGCCCAGGGAGGTAGCCATCATGCACAGACTGGGACAGACAAGAACAGTCTATGGCAGAACAGTCTATGGCCCCTCTTTTGAGGGGCCAGAATAATAGCCCAGCAGTTGTCCAAACAATTGACCATAATCCCCTCCCTCCAGTTGGATAGCCAGTGGACTCTGTGTGTATAATAGCACATCAACAAATGATATTTCCTCAAGGTCTAGGGAAATCGATAACATACTAGCTCTCTGAAGAACAGGCAAATAGGAGAAGGTACTGTATTGCCCTCTCTGTGTCTATTTTTGTCTGTAGTGTCAACGGGGAGAAAAAAACCAACCCCCCCAGACCTATGATTGGCTAAACAGACAATGGAAGGCTGTTGCTTATCAGAAATGGTTAGCATGCACTCACCTTTCAGCCCATAATAGGTTAAAAGTTGCCCATTAAACTATCTCCCTAAAACTTTTCATGGCAAATGTTGCTTGGAAATTCCATCCAGGGGACTCTAGGCCAATATTTCCTCAGACAGGGATGGGTACTTCTTCCATATACTTTGCTACTTTGGTGGGAAGACGGTTGCAACTCAATGACAAGTTCTCTAAAAAGTTTCAGTTACAGGCTCAGCATTTTCATGTTTTCTCATACCCCAATCACACCCCATTTCAGCAGAAAGCAATCAGGTAGATCTGGGATCTCATCCCCAAGATTGAAGAATGAACTAAAAGGAGGGAGTTGTGAGAGAGGATACCCGGGAAAGGTGAGGTCTAGGGAAACAGGTCTTCTCAAGGAGACCACAAGGATACACCTGCAGGGTCCTCTCCATAGTAACTCAGCTCTTAGGGAATTTATAGACTTAACTTCCTGGGACCTGGAAATTTCCACTTCTGTGAAATCCTATAGTTCTGTGAGGGCTGGAATAGCATCTCCTGCTTGATTCGAACTGACCAATGAGAAAGGTACCTGTGGGTTGGAACTTTTTGACTGGAGATAAAAAGGGAAAGACCAAGCCAGTCGGAGAGCATGGCCATTTCAAATTATTCTATGCTGTTTGTCCCACAGCTGAAATAAAGCCCCGCTTCTTATAAACATGGTGTTTGGGTGCTCTTTCTCTCCACGGGGCTTCGTCTTCCTACAACAGTTGTAACCAGCTCTACATAAAAAAAATTTCAGTGACCCCCTGTATGTTTTTTATAATCCTCTCCCTTAACTACTTGACTCTTTGAGTTATTTCCCAGAAATGGTGGATTTTCTGCAAGACAAAGGAGTTATGGTTCTGAAGGCCTCAGGGCAGGCAGGCTTCTTGATGTCAGGACCCACCAGCCCTACTGACCTGCCCCAAGGAATGTGGCTTTTCCTTAAAAAGCCTCATGATCTCCCTTAGTCCAGGAGATGGATTTGAGGCAGCTTTTCCTACTCTCCCAACAAGATGTCTTTTGTTTAGAAAAATTCCTTTCTTCCTTGGCAACCTTCATTGTCTCAACAATTGGATCTTTATGTGATGAGTAACTAGACCTAGGCTGAAACCTCCTGGAGGTTTCAGTGATGGGATCACCCATAAGACTACCAGGATGGCTAAACAGTCAAAGGGAGAGCTTGTTTGCACACCAGAGATAGTCTACAGTGTTGGCTAAAGGTGTTCTCCCTTTGAAAAAGGGAGGGGCAGGTTGGGTTTTTATGCTTCAGGGTCTGACTTACATACCAGAATCATACATATTCAGCAGGGTTTAGGGAAAAGCTATACATATTTATGAGTGGAGCTGAGTGCATGCACAATGAGTAAATATATATACTTTTGGTAAAATATATCCCATGTTCACTTTGGGGTGGCGTTTTAGCATTAAAATAAGGTGGAATTTAAATCTTTACATAAAAAGGTAAGCCACAGGGCACCAGGACAATTTGTGCCCAGCCTCGATAAGCTGGCTGAAACTGGCTCAAGGTCTGTAGTTACTTATTGGAAAAAGAGTGTTTGTAAGGCTGCTCCTCTGTCCAATAGTAGTGGCCTGGGTTGTAAATCGTCCTGACGGCCCCTTTTGTTAGGAAGTTTAACAAGGGTGTGGTTTCTCTCATGGTCTTAGGAATTTAGAAATTTGCCCTGCCAGCCAGGCCCTGAACTCTTAACTCACAGGTAAATTTTATTTCCTTAACTCTAGGGTCTGTCTTAGTTAATAAAGGGGCATCTAGTCTGGTCTGTCAGGTCACATATGTGTCTATACCTCCATCACCACTATCCTGTCTTGTCTACTGTAATTATAGAAGACTTAATATCTGTTGAAGCGACTCCCTCCACCTTATTTTTCTTTTTCAAAAAGTGTCTTATCTATTTGAGGTTCCCTGCCTTTAGAGTACTTGCTGGGGAGTGCCCTGGGAGATTGTTAGTTAATTGGACTGGAATAGAGCCCCAGAATCAGAGGCTCCTGATCATTTTTTAAAAGCTCCCCAGGTGATTTTGATGAATAACCAAGGCTGTAAATTTGGGATTATGGCAAAACACACCTAAACAAACATTCCTCCTGGTGAATAAATGACTCAAGGTTCAAAAGTTGAAAGACTAGGTGAGGCCAGGCACTGTGGCTCCCGTGGGTAATCTCAACACTTTGGGAGACCAAGGCTGAAGGATCTCTGGAGGCCACCCTGGACAACATGGCAATAACAATGATAATAATAATAAAGAAAAAGGAAATTAGCTGGGCATGGATGGTGCTATGTGCCTGTAACCCCAGCTTCTTGGGAGGCTGAGGCAGGAGGATTGCTTAAGTCTAGGAGTTTGAGGCTGCAGTGAGCTATAATTTCACTGCTGAACTCTAGCCTGGGCAAATGAAGTGAGACTCAGTTTCTAATAAAGAAGAAAAAAAGCCAATAAGTGAGATATTTTAAGAAAATGGACTATGAAATGAAATATAAAGAAGGGAAGGAGGAAAGAGAAACTGTAATTTGTTTCTGGCCCTGGGGAGTGGTCTCTGCTAAATGCCCACACAAGTAGGAGGAAGCCACCTACGTTGGAAAACATAGTTCAACTTGTTTTGATGAAGCATACAAACATTGGGAAGAATTGTTTTCCAGCCACAGAATTCTCACTTGGTTTGAATATACAAAAGACTTAGGTGTAGCCTTGGGCATGTCACTCAAGGTAGGGTTGGTACAATGTAGCAGCATGGAAGCATTTATTCCTCTCTGCAACTGATAATAAAAAACAGTGTTGAATGTTTACAGGATTTAAAAGGTAAGTCAGCTCAGTGAGAAAGTTTGAATCCTGAGTCATATCCAGAAGCTCATCTGGAATAAAATCAAGAATGGCAAAAATTGTAATATATTTGTTATGTTGTTTCTTTCTTTTTTAAACCAAAATAATTTTAACTGTATCCAGTGTGTATCCATGTGGTTACTTTTGGTATAATTTGCTTAAAATTACAGCAGTCATTAGTGAATGGTAAATACATACTTGAGGGTGTATATACTCCCTGTAAATGCTGTTGATAATTCTCCCCATTGCAATTAATACATGTTCTTGCTATAGATATAAAAGATAGCAAACAATTTTTTTCCTTATTATGTTTTTAACCAAAGTCTAAAAAAAAGACAGCTAATATATATAAATAAAATATACATATGTGCTTATTATTTAAACACACACACACACACACACACACACACACACACACACATATATATATGAGGTGGTATCCTAAGGTAAGGAGAATCAATATGGGAAACCCATAGTTGTAAATGTGTGAGTGTGGTGACCATGTCAAAGTTGGCATCCACCATCCCATAAAAACATGGGTCTATGGAAAGTCAAAGGAATGTTGCTTAAGGTTGGGATGTCCCAGAATTGAAGTTGCCTTCTGAAGAGATATTTGTTGAGCTCAATTAATTTATAGTCCACTGAGAGAGAGACTCATGTGCCTATTCCTTGATAAAAGAGAATTTAGTTCTATGATATGTATCATGGACCCTCATCTAAAAGGAGCACCAGGGAAGTGGGAGGGCAGAAATGGGTGGGGGAGGGCTTCATGCCAGCAGGTGGGGAAAGGATCTGGCTGAGGGGGGATACTGGGTCTGGAAGGGTGCTGCACAAAGGCCTGGCCACAGTCTTGTCTGAGCAAGGAGATCAAAGAGCCTTTGGTAGATTTAATACAATGGGGCACATTTCCCTGGGGCATAAGGTGTTTCTGTGGGCAGGGACTCTGCAACTTGTCTGGCTGGCTTTCAGATGCATGGTTGGGAACAGACATGAGCGACTGATTAGACATCTGTGATACCTGGGATAAAATACAGACACCAGAGACATGAAAATGGGAACATTCAAATGTTTGTAAACGGAAGGTGCCTTGCGGGCAGTTCCCATGCCCTGGAGACCTTGTGAATGATCTGTCGGTGTGCCCAGGGAGAACCTGCCTCCAGAGGCTCCTTCCTTCTCCCTCACAGAGTGTTTCCTTGGATACACATGATGCTTATGTTTCTCCCTCTGATTATCATGTTTCTCCCTCTGACTTTTTCTCATTGTTTGTTATCCAGAAGTCATTGAGAGGCCCCCTAACCTGAGGGCTCCCCCAGACACTCAGGAGGAAATCTTATGTTGTATGTGGGTACAGAAAAGGAGCAGAGAGATCAAGCTCTCACTCTGAAGGCTTATTAGTTGTTGATGTTTGGAAAGCTACTTAATCTCTCTGGATCTCAGACCCTTCATCCACACATGGCAATAATAACACCTATCTTGTGGAGTTCTTGAGAGGATGAAACATAGGAACAAATACATTAGGATAATGCTTAGCATGTATCAAGTATTCCATATATCTCACCTGTTATTTTTGCGGGGTTTGGGGCACAAGCTAATGAACTATGGGTACACTCTGGGTATAGTAAGAGAATACTTAAAATCTTTTTGGGGGGTTACACAAACATGCGCTTTGCTGTCCATAGTGCTGAACTAGCCTTGACTAGGATTTGGCTGTCACTCCTCACCCTAGGTCACTGCTGATGGGAATTCTGAGCCAGAGATGCTGAAGTGACCAAAATGACAGAGAAATAAGCTAACAGTGGATATTGAATCAATCAGCCACTGAGAAATTTCTAGGGAAATAAAAAGAGAACTTTTAGTCTCTTTTAGGTGTTTACATTACAAGAATAAATCCAAACTGACATGGCTGAAGTAGCTGGCAAGGGTGGGACATCTCCAGTGTGATGTGGGTTTGAGCAGGTGTCAGTGAGAAGGATGAGCATGGCAGAACCCTGGAGGGGTAGAGATTGTCTAAGTGAGGTGTCCTTGTCAGTTGGGTTAAAGCAAAATTTTAATAGATATTTTGAAATTTTGGCTCAATAAAATATTTGTAATTTTCACGGTTGTGAATCAGAGAACATTAATATAATGAATGTGGCCAATTCTGTGTAATATTAAAAATACAAGCACATTTGTGCGTGTACTGTTTCCCCACCTTTGGAGAGTTTGAAAGCTTTGAAGAGCAAGTGTCTTTCCCACATTTCGTTCATTGGTTACTCTGGTGATGATTCTGGGTAGATTGCTTTTTCTGTGCTATCTTTCCCTATACCCTATTTTAACCCATCTCCTACTGTCTATCCATTATTCAATACATCTATCCGTCCGTGGATTACCAATTACTAAACTTGCAATTACTGAGCATCTACTGAGTGTTATCTACTCTGGTGCTCTGTTGTGTGTTTATACTGAGAGAGTATCTAGTCTAATCTGTCTTCTATGGTGACACATCCTGTACCTTGTCCCAGCTTCTGCAGCATCTGCTGGTTCTGTGTTCGTTATTTTATACCAAATCATTTACTGAGAACTTACTATAAACAAGATACTGTTTTTAGCAATGAATACTGCTTCTTAGTGTCTGGATTACTCAGATAGGTCTATTGATCATCTTCTTGTTTTTGCCATTGATTCCCTATAGTTTATCATCAAAAATGCCTGCCTTTCTTTCTTTCTTTTCTTTTCTCTTTTCTTTTCTTTTCTTTTCTCTTTTCTTTTCTTTTCTTTTCTTTTGATGGGATTTTATTTAATAGAACAGAATAGAAGGAAGGAAAGGCACCAAAGCCTCTTGTCAACTGATTCCCTTTATGGACAAAATGGGGAATGTGCCTTGTAGATTCGTGCTCCTAAGTGCCACTTGGCTGGACAGCTGGCTATCATCTGGAGTGACAGGTAATGGAACACAAATCTCTTATTATCGGGCAGTCTAGCCAAGGCTTGCTCACAAGTCAGTGGCTGAGCCAAGGAAAGGGTGGAAGCATGCAAAGTCACATGGGGTCTATGCTTGGAGTTGTCACGATGATTCTGTTGACCAAACAAGTGGAGCCAGACCACATTCAGGATTGGGGAAATAGACTCTACTTTCATTGGAAGGAACTCTACAATTAGTTATAAAGGACCTGCTTAAAGGGAGAAGCGAAGAATTGTGCTCATTTTTACAGTCTCCCATGATGACTGAACTGTATCTTCTCCTTTAATATAAATGATACATGATCATGTAAGAAATACCAGATTTTATGTAGTAGCAGCATTTATTCAATGTGGGGTAATAGGAATAACACAATGTTAGGCATGAGGTTAGGTTCCATTTCTGGCTTTCCCAATAAAGCAGATTTAGTAGCTTCCTATTATTAATGTAATAAATTACCCCACACTTGGCTTAAAACAATATGAATTTATTATGTCATAGTTCTTAAGTTAGTTTAACTCTGATGAAATCAAGGGGACCTGTGTTTTTTCTGTATCTCCAAGAGAAAATCCATTTCTTTGATTTTTCCAGCTTCTAGAGACCACCTGCATTTTTTAGCTCATATCCTTTCTTCATTTTCAAAGCCATCAGAGTGGTGTTTTCTCTGACCTCTGCTCATATCCTTACATCTTTTCTCTTTGACTCTGACACTCCTGACTTCCTCTTACAAGCACCCTCGTGATTACATTGGTTGTTCTCAGATAACCCAAGATAATTTTTCCATCTCAAAATCTTTAACTCAATCACACTTTCAGAGGTTTTTTTTAACCTTATATGGTAATATACTCACTAATTGTCGGGATTAGAACATGGACATTGTGGGGGAATGGGAATCATTTAGCTTACTATACCAGACTTCAGTAATCAGGGGTCTGGGGCTGAATCTGGCCTGCCACCTGTTTCTGTAAAGAAAGTTTTATTGGAGCCCAGCAGTGTTCATCTTTCATACATTGTCTGTGGCTGCTTTTCACACTTTAGCAGCCAAGTTTTGTTACAACAGAGATCCCATGGCCCACAAAGCCTAAAATATTTACTGTCTGGTCCTTTATAGATAAAGATTGCTGGACCTGAAACTAGATTTACTGTCACCTTGGGCAAGTGACTTAATCTCACTAGGCATCACAGAATCATAACTTTATAGACTTAGAAAGAATCTTAAAAGGAACTTTGATTAAACTCTACCCTATACATTTCTCTGCATAAATCACATTTTCAAAACAACTGGCAAATGGTCACTTAGCTTTTGCTCTAAAACACAAAACTAAAAAGAGCCTACTGTCTCGTGAAATAGCTTAAGTTTATTTCAAGCAATTATTCTGAGACAGAGAGGAAATATATTTTTTATATTGAGCACAATATTTTATTTCTGTGGCTTTCTTGCCTAGTCTTATTTCTGCCTTTTGGGGCTATAGAGAATAAGTGTAATCTCTCTTCTACCCAAGAGAACTTTAAGAATTTGATTCTGTTGTGATATCTCAAAGCAACTTGCATGATTACGTGGAATGTCAACAGAGAAAAGGAGGTAGGTGTCTTAGATACAGAACCTTGCTAAGACAGCTCTTTTCTAGATTACAGGAATATCACTTCCTTGCACTCATATGTCACTATTGCCTGAATTCAAGGGACTCACTGTCCTATCAAGATTTTAAGAGTTCTTATAATTGTGCCTGGAAAAACTTCTCTAGAGCAGGTGGGTTTGGGCACTGTTAGCTCTTCCCTTTCAGAAGAGGTCGTAGCATTTTCTTTTTCTTTTCTTTTCTTTTTTGCAGTTTTTGGCAGGGGTTGGGTTTGAACCCATTACCTCTGGCATATGGGGCCGGCACCCTGCCTTTGAGCCACAGGCGCCACCCAGCATTTTCACTAAGCCCTGTGAGTATGACTTCCAGCTCACATGAAGTAGATGCCCAATCCCCAAAGTCCCCTCCTGTAATTCTGATTCCAGCTCTAAGGGAATTCAGTTGCTATCAGTAGACTGTGATGAATGGAAAACTAAGAGGCTTCCTGAACCCACACCTCAACTGCAGAGGTGAAATGCACTCTTAACTAGGAGAAAACCAAATTCCCCTAGACTGTAGCATTCACTGAATCCTGCATGAGTGAACTGAACTAAGGACACTGGTCTTGGGGAGTCTAGCAGAGGCCAGGGAGAAAAGCTATCCATTCACTAAGGGTAAGGTTAGCCAGGGAGACAGAGTTATGCCATCAAAAAAGGGATCAAAGTAGCTCAATTGTCATTAAAGCTAAAAGCCTCATTTGGGCCTATCTCTAGTGTCCTATCCTAAGCCTAAAGCTTACCTTGTGCTTTATTCACTGCTAATTCAATACACGAACAGCTATTCTATGCTAGCGTTTGTGCTAGAGACTGATGGAAGAAAACTCTGCCCAATTTTATCAATTTCCCTGAAGCTTCTTCCTCTGTTATTTACTAATTATCCTTGTCTAAAATCCCTCAGGAATAGAAGATCTCTTCTTCCCTTGTTCTTCATGTTGACTGATGTCCTCAACATCCCACTGTTAGCAAATTAGAAAACTAGGAATAACTCCATGGCCATCTTCCCTTTTCTTTTCTATCTGGCATCCCATCCTACCAATTTTACTTGCTAAATATTTCTTAAATCTGTCCTCCTCCTCTTTATTTCTCCTTACCACTGCCTCAACATAGCATTTTCTTATGTCTGCTTATCATTCCAGCTTTATCTATCACCACTCCTTGTCCTGCATTTATAGCTGAAAAATCTGAACTGCTTATAATTTCACACCTTCTCCTGCTTTTTCTTTTTCTATTTTCTCACTTCCCTGATTTTCTTGGCTTACTCCTACTTGCCTTTTAATTTAGCCCAAGTATCTTTCAGACTCCTATTTGATACGCCTTTCCCCATATCCTCCCCTGCTAGATAGTGACCCCTATTCTGTGCCCCTATGTCAGTCTTCATACAGACCCCTACAGAGTCTCCATGCATCTTTACTAATGCTCTTTCCATTTTTATCTTCCAGGCTAGATTGAGAACTCCTTGCAGATAGTTGTAACTCTTTGTTACTCATCTTTGTGTCATTCCAGTTCTGGAACATAACTGGCCCTCAACAAATAGTATTTATGTCAGTCAATATTTAAATCAATTTGATAGGCTGGGTGTGGTGGCTCACACCTGTAATCCTAGCACTCTAGGAGGCTGAGGTGGGTGGATCCCTGAGTTCAGGAGTTTGAGACCAGCCAGAGCAAGAGTGAGACTCAGTCTCTAAGAAATAGCTGGGCATTGTGGTGGGCACCTGTAGTCCCAGCTACTTGGGAGGCTAAGGCAAGAGGATCACTTGAACCCAAGAGTTTGAGGTTGCTGTGAACTAAGATGCCACAGTACTCTACCAAAGGTGACCAACTGAGACTCTGTCTCAA
>CAUYQV010171122.1:0-30275 GCA_963574575.1 Galagoides demidoff | reverse complement strand
AGCTACTTGGGAGGCGGAGGCAGGAGACTCGCTTGAGCCCAGGAGTTGGAGGTTGCTATGAGCTGTGATGCCATGGCACTCTACCCAGGGGGATAGCTTGAGGCTCCGTCTCAAAAAAAAAAAAAAAAAAAAAGAAAATATGGGTTAGGGAGATACACACAAAATAGAAGAAAAATAGCCGTCATAATTTTGAAAGAATTTTGAGCTGATGTGTCTGGGCGAATATGCTTGTGTCTTGGTGTGTGAATAGATGTGTGAGAGAAGATGATGTCTAACAAGGCTTCCAATACTATCATTTAAAGTTGTTTTGAAGAAAATATTATTTCATTACCATGGGTATTAAAAGTATCTGTGTCTATGGCAGTAGCTTTATGCAATGCAACTAAATACATGTGGGAAAGATTTATCATAATGCATAGACTCGAAAAACATTTAGCACAAATTTAAGTTGTCATAAAATTTCCAGAATAGGTTAATCAGAAACAGCTACAGTGGCAAAAGGAATAGTGAAATCAAGATCATTAGCCTTGACCACCTTCCAATCACTCCCCAGAATTCTTGCTATATAAAAAGATAAATTTTTGTTAAAGATGAATTATTTCTATTCCTAAGTCTTTATCCTTTTTCTATTTGGTCTACAACAAAAATGTCCAATTTCCTGATAATATGGGCTATCTAGAATAAGCAAAATGGTAAATCCATGGTGACCCAAAATTCCTATTCTCGACAATCAAAAGATATCAATCATTTTGTTTCTAGTTCTTATCTTACACTGTTATTGTTGTTAAATTTTAAGCCTTTTTAATTCTGTAAAGACAAAAACTGGAAACTTACTAATCACATGTGCATGTGAAAATAAAAGATAAAATAAGAAGGATTAAAAAAAAAAAGACATCAATCTTCCCTGAAATCTTTGGACTCTGACTAAATCCTGCTAGTTGTCCATATTAAGAAAAATCATTCATTCAAAACTTGGAGAGAGGCAAATTTCCATGTCTTTTTAAATGTTTAAATTAGATTTATTTTAATAGATTAGGATACACAAGTTGAATTTCATTTCATATATACACCATATACATATATATATATATATACATACACATACAGTATATACTGTTTATACATACCATATATATAGTCTGTATATACACACTATATATATGTATATGTATAGAGTATTGAGGTCAGACAGTTAAGTTTAAGAACTCATCCTAGAAAAAGTGCTGCACACCTAATTGCTGAATATCACTAATGTCCCTTTTGAAGTACTACTTCCTTGGCCATCTGGTGACTGTAGTGATACTCAGCAATGAGGCATGTAGCACTTTACCTAGGATGAGTTGTGAACTTCATTGTCAGATCACAACTGACAGTGTGATGACTGCTCTAATGGACATTCCAGAAAAAGAGTTCCAAAACTGCTCTGAAGGGTGACCTGGGTGCTGGCATTGGCACACAGCTTCCCAAGGGTAGTACTTCCTAAGTGACTGTGGTGATATTCAGCAATGAGGTAAAAAGCACTTCTCCATGATGGAGTTTGAGAACTTAATTGTCAGACCTCATACACAGGTAATGGGATTCCACATGTAGACCCTAGCAATATGTATTGTACTCCACAGGTAATTTTTCATCCCTCACCAACTCTCACCCTTGTCTTTATGAGTCTCTGATGTTCATTATACCACTTGTATAGCCACAGTTTAGCTCCCACTTGTGAGAACATGTGTTTTTATTTTTCTATTCCTCAGTTATTTCCATTAGGATAATATCCTCCACTTCCATCCAAATTGCTGCAATGATACGATTTCATTTTTCCTTCTTACAGGGTGGTGTTCCATTGTGTGGGTGTGTCTCTGTGTGTACATCCACCTCATTGTCTTACTCACTCATCAAGGAACAGATCATTCACTGATGGGCCTTTAGGTTGATTCCCTATCTTTGTAACTGTGAATGGTGCTGCAGTAAACAGCAAGGTTTCTATGTGCACAGAGCAGGTATCTTTTTTATGTATTTTTTTTAACCTCTGGATAGGTACTAGGATCAAATAGTATATCTATCTACTTTAAGTTCTTTCAAAAGTCCCCACTCTGATTTCCATAGACATTTTGCTAATTTGTCTTCCTACAGAGTGCATAAATGGTCCCTTTCCACAGCATAAGTGCCAGCATCTATTGTTTTTTGACTTTTTGATAATAGCCTTTCGGACAGAGGGAAGGTAGTATCTAATTGTGATTTTAATTCACATTTCCCTGATGCTTAAAGATGGTAAGCATTTTCTCATGTTTTTTGGCCATTTGTATATCTTCTGCCTGTTCATGTCATTTGTAAAATTTTTAATAGGCTTGTTTGATTCTTAAAAGTTTTTTTTTTCTTTTCTTGATAACTTCTTGAGTTCCATATAGATTCTGAATATTAGTCTTTTGTTAGACACATACTATGTGAATATTTTCTCTCCTTCCATATAACTATTTATTATTTCTTAGAGTTCATGTCTTTTAATAACATAAATGGAAGATGCTTAAATAGCACATGCAAAAATTATTTAATTCTTTAAAAGTTTTTTTTTTCTAATTTGCTATCTAGTATTGATTAGAGAGTTTGGAATCTATGACATTTCATTTTAACTTAGAGATTTTTGTCTGTGGAAATGCAAATAATTTGGTCAAATACAGAAGATCATCCCAAGTGATATGATTTTACTGCCCAGTTCTGTATCTGAGTCACCAGCACTTTTAATATAATTTTCCTGATGGACTGTATATACTTTGACTCTCAAAGACTTTTTGTATCAGTTTTCCCATACTGATGGTTCACTCAATGAGTTAAATAAATTTTGGCTCATACCTATGTAATACTAATATGAGATGCATGTTTTTAATTTTTTTCTGCAATTCTCCATGGGAAGTTTGAAAGATTTCCCACTGACATACAGAAGTAGAGTAAACTGCCAGTAACAATTAATTATGACGCCTTAAAGAAAGATGGAGACTTTACCTCCTTCATGTTTACGTGGATGGAGCCGGAACATATTCTTCTTAGCAAAGTATCTCAAGAATGGAAGAAAAAGTATCCAATGTATTTATTCCTACCATGAAACTTAATTTATAGCTTTCATATGAAAGCTATAGCCCAATTATAGGCCAAGAATATGGGAAAGGGGCAAAGGGAGGGGAGGGGAGGAGGAGGATGGATGGAGGGAGGGTAATTGGTGGGACCAACCTACGGTGCATCTTACAAGGGTATGTGTGAAACTTACTAAATGTAGAATATAAATGTCTTAACGCAATAATTGAGAGAATGTCATGAAGGCTATGTTAACCAGTTTGATGAAAATATTTCAAATTGTATATAAAACCAGCACATTGTACCCCATGACTGCATTAATGTACACAGCTATGATTTAATAAAAAAAAAATCAAAAAAAATAAAATAAAATCTATTTTCTGAGAAGTATACCTTATGAACTGTTTAAATCTAAGGAGATCTTTTATTGGCCCCAGGAACAAATGAAAATTAAAAAGTTCAAGTGATACTAGGGCTTTATTTGGCTGACTCTGTTTTACTGTTGGCCTCACCTCCTCCCACTTCTCTTCCTCTGGGGTTTTTTTTTGTTCTTTCATTACTTTGTTGTTTTTTCTGGCTCTTGTTCACGTCTGTTTGCATGCTCGTACTAATTGAGTTTGTTACTCATTTTCATTATCATCTTGTGAACTACAAGTAAATTCTTAAAAATATTTCAAGCCTGCTAGATGGCATAAGTTTTGTCTGAGGTCTGAGCGATGGGTTTTGTTCTCTCTGATTAATTAACTCTGACCTTCTGCTGAAGTTTCACTATGGAAGCTGCAGGCCCTCCCTGCATTTATTTGTTATACTTTAGAAAATTTCATGCCTCTCCTTGTGTAATGTGGCATATTTCCTCACATTTTAAGAGCAATAATAAACTAAATGGCTCGGCGCCTGTGGCTCAAGTGGCTAAGGCACCAGCCACATACACCTAAGGTGGCAGGTTCGAATCCAGCCTGGGCCGCCAAACAACGATGACAGCTGCAACCAAAAAAAAATAGCCAGGTGTTGTGGCGGGCGCCTGTGGTCCCAGCTACTTGGGAGGCTGAGGCAGGAGACTCTCTTGAGCCCAGGAGTTGGAGGTTGCTGTGAGCTGTGGTGCCATGGCACTCTGCCCAGGGGGATAACTTGAGGCTCTGTCTCAAAAAAAAAAAAAAATGAACTAAATTATAAATTCTCTGAAAATAAAGGATGTCTGCTCTGATAAATTGTTGGCATAAATCTAATATTCCCAGAATCCCAAGAATAAGAGATTTAAACTTATGTCTTAGATGTGCCAGACTCCATACCTAAAAAATCTTTTCTTAAAAAAATAAAAGCTCAGAAGCATTTTTCATAAGAATTTAAGTTCCTCTAATCATGATAAATCTTTGGAATGGTTTTGATACTGGTTTAAGAGAGCTATATGTGTGGTACATAATAAAAGCATACATTCCATTTTTTATAAGATTTTTAAAAAATGTTTTTATAACACTACCAGATTGGGTTTACTTTTCCATAAAGAAACTATAAATATGAATGTCTTAATGTTCTCATACTTCTTTAGTTCTTAGATAAGCTAATAGTATTTCCATAAAATATTTCAAATTAATAAATTATAAAATTATGTGTTTAAGTTTTTGTCTTGGCATTTTTATATTAACATCACTTGTATTCTAACCAGTAGCTGATTAAATATTATTTGCAAGATAAATAATTAACTTGAACCATTGATCGAATGTTAAATTGAGTGAATTAGTGAATAAGCTCTGGACATGTCAATAATTTCACCATCGAGTACTGAAGCAGATACTGGCACAGCTGCTATATAAGATAGAATAATAAAACCTGTGTATTACTTTTCAATGTATACAAACAGTAATGTTGTCTTAAATTAAGGGAGCAGATTGTTCTAATATGAAAATTTTGTAAAGAATTAAATCAGTTTTTATAGCAAGTTACTGAGGTTTCGTTACAGTGAATCATTAAAAAAGTATGAAATATGTCAAAACTTTGGAAATTTGACTCATATTGATGAATTGATTTATAGTTTGCTATCACTTTATAGTTCAATGTCAATGCAAAGTAGAGTTTTTTTCTTTCTTTTTTTTTTTTTTTTGAGACGGAGCCTCAAGCTATCCTCCTGGGTAGAGTGCCATGGCATCACAGCTCACAGCAACCTCCAACTCCTGGGCTCAAGCGAGCCTCCTGCCTCCGCCTCCCAAGTAGCTGGGACCACAGGCGCCTGCCACAATGCCCAGCCATTTTTTGGTTGCAGCCATCATTGTTGTTTGGCGGGCCGGGTTGGGGATTCGAACCTGCCACCTTAGGTGTACGTGGCTGGCGCCTTAGCCGATTGAGCCACAGGTGCCGAGCCGAGTTTTTTTCTTTATGTTAAAATGACAGATGGTCTTACAGTATTTAGCAATCTCTGAGATAGTAGAAGATTATCTCTACTGTCCATATAATCTATCCAGGTAGCTGCTTATCTCACTAGAAAAACTTTCTGTACTGTGCAGACTTTTATGTCCAGGAAAGGTGAACAAATATTCTTCACTTGTGAAAGAACTAAATTTCCTTCTAATTGTTGTATATTCTATGCTTGTTTAAAATACTGTAGTGTCACTTTGATGAGCAGGTACCCAAGCTAATAGTCTCAGGACCCATGATTCTGTCTCAGTCAAGAGACCACATATGCACATACCTTTTGATAAATACTTTGATTCTACTTTCTCAGAATCAGGCTTTTTATTTATTGATTGTATGTGTTAAATATCTCTTACATGGAAACTATATTTCACTGGATGCTCACATAGATTTTTTTTTCTTTTACTTTATATCAAGAGAGATGTTAAAATAAACTTGGTTTGGCTAAATATGTCTTAAGAATGACAACTTATAACTTCAACTTACACACCAATAATAGAGCTGCATGCCAAGTGCTTGTCAAATCAAAGGAAAATGTCTGCTTCTCACAAATTTTTTTGATGTAGATAAAATACAGTAAGTACAAATATTTCAGAGATCATAAATTTCATAGATTTGACATGCCCTTGCTGTCGTTGGTGTGTTGTTACCCCCAGAAGAAACAGTGATCAGTATGTTATAACCCGAAGGAGAATTGTATTCTCCTCTGTCCTCCTTGTTATTGGTAATTAGGGTAAATTAACCATAGTTATTTGGGCTTAATGGTTAAAATTTTGTTATAAGCTATAGGCTAGAAATTGGGCTTTTCACCAAGAAAGATAGTCTCAATGCTTCATCCAAAAGAATTTCATCAAGTATTTCTGACTACTGATATTTCAAAAACTAAATTCACAGGAACAGGCTCTGAAGATAAAGTTAGCATCTTTAGATAATTCTCTGACTGTCCCCAACAGGATTGAGTAAAAATTTCCAGGGCCACTTTTCATTCAGAAGCAGACAATTTCATGGAAGCTGGCTGCTAATCTCAAATCCAAAAGATAGAGATGATTCGCATAGTATAGAATAAATTGTTCAGAGAAATTTACTGGTGGTTATTTGTTTTGGAATGTTGCAATCCGTAGTTCCATGTTCTATTGCCCTGTGTGTAAAAGAAGGAGCTTTATCTTTTCTCTGGACTCTCTCTCTAATCCTTAATTTGCAAATGATATCTTCTTCTCCCTGACCCTGAGTTTATATATTTATGTTTTATGTTTATTTATAAGTAAATACTATGTACATATTCACATGTATAAATTAATGGGCATATAAATGCACATATTTTCCATGAATCTCTTTTATTTTCTTGGAAATATAGTTCTTTGTCAGAATTTGATCTCCTTTTTACCAGAGTGTAACTGGACAAATTGGTTCAACAATCAAGTCTACACCTGCAGTAACATATTGGAGAATAAATCTCATTGTAATTAGATATGACAAACACATCATTAAAGAATACAGATTGTATTTCATATGTGGAATTGATGATCACAAAACCTTCCTGGAAAACTAGAACAATACATGCTCTATGTCTTTTTAAAGGGTCTCACTTTATGGGCAGGCAGAACCTAATCAGATTGGGCAAATTTTAAGGAGAAAGCAATTCTCCTGAATTTATAGGAAACACAGGTGTAAGATGTAGATATGAATATCTTAAGTTTGGATTTGGTTTTTAGCATTGGAGTGGAAGATCCAGCAGGAACAATTTAAAAAATCCTCCAGAATAACAGATGTTCTACAACCTGAGAGTCCTTATGAATTTTCCAGTCTGAGTTAATTCTTCAGACTCAGGACTAGCTCAGTCCTCGGAGCCTCTGGATTTGATGACCTTTAGCAGGAAAGCTGCTATGGTTAATTAATACCTCCTGCTGCACATCTGTAAATTAATTCATGAGAAACAGAATTAGATCAGAATTTTGTAATCAACAGCAATAATTCAAGATTATTTACGATTGCCAGAGGAACTATGAAAACTTTATCCCAAATTTGAAAATACATTAAAGAATGACTATGTAATATTTTTGGTATCATACTTTATCATTGTTTAATAGGCGCTCCAGAGGAATATTTATCTTTTTAGAGGGTTTATTTTGTTTCCTATTTACTATTGATTAGGGCCTGCATTCCCTGGGGTTACATGCTAACTCATAGTTTTCTTCCTATAAAGATATAAGTAATGTCAGTGCTATAGAGAAGAAAATTCCAAAAACTTTGCACTTAAAACAGTTTTGTTCCTAACTTAGTCAACTACTTCAGCATGCTTTTTCACAGCAACTTTATAAACCTTTACTCCTCAAATGCTCCTTGGATTTGCCATTCTCTGGTTCTCCCATTAACGGGTTGAATTTTGGCCTATGCTCATTACATATGAAATTCATAAGAATCATTCAGTATGGGAGCCATACACATACATATCAGTAGGCCATGATTTTTAACTGTTCAAATACTAAACTTTGACATCTGCCAATCTTTACATGAGTTCAGGGGGTTTCTTATTTCTCAGAACAATTCATCAGAACCCCATATGCTGGCTCTTGTTTTCGTTTAGCTTAAAGAAATTGAGGACCCCTACAGAAAACTCCTTTAAGATGATTTTAAATTATACTTTATCTTCAGTATCCTGATAATGTCCTTAAAACATTGTGATAGAGCAACAACGAGAGGGCAAATCATTGTCTTATATCAGCATAATTATTATAGGTGAGTTTATTTATTAGGGGGTACGGATATTTGTTCAATACATTTCATTACATAGCCAAAATTTCTAGTCCCCTTCCCCCACCCTGAAGGAGCACTGATAACTTAAATGGCCAAAATGAGATAAATCTTTTCTTTAGGCGATATCCTTGAGACTTTCTTGGCACACAATTCTCTTTCCCTCCTGTTCATTCACACATTTCTGTGAAAGGAACTCAGGTTGGAATATGTCGGAAGGACTGTGATAATCCAGTTCATGTTTGAAATAAGCATTTTCTAACACCAAGCAAAAAAGAACGAGGCATAAGTCCATTGTATTCCACTGCTATTCAGCAAAACCAGCCCGATGGATATTTATGGGGGACTGGTTCGGCCAGCATATGTTTGGTTTCTTTTTTTGTTCTTGTTTTTGAGACAGAGTCTCACTATGCTGCCATGGCGTCACAGCTCACAGCAACCTTCAACTCTTGGGCTTAAGAAATTCTCTTGCCTCAGCCTCCCAAGTAGCTAGGACTATAGGTGCATGCCACAGTGCCCGGCTATATATTTGGTTTCTGAATGGTTTTTAGAAGTATTTTTATATAAATGTGATGGAGAGAAAACCTTGACTTAGAACCAGATATGACACTTAATGTGCCCTCAGTGATGTATTTAAAACTTATTTATTTTCAGAATATTTGGGGGTATACATTTTTTTACATGCTTTTTTTTTCCACAGATTGAGTCAAGGTTATAAGTGTACTCTCCACCCAGACAGTGTGCACCACACCCTATGATTATCAATTTACCCCCCTTCCCTCCTGCCAGTATGACTTTCATTGAGGTTTACTTCCATATGTGCACTTCAGTATGTACCTTTAGATTTATAGCTTCAAATCACTTGCATAGCAACTCCTTTAATTATACATTTGGAAAGAATAAAAGCAACAGTAGCTAAAGAAAGACTGGAGAGAGAGTAGAGTATGTGCGATGGGCAAGGGACTTCTGCAGGTGGGGGTCAGTCACCCCAGATTTAGCAAAGTGACCTCCGTGAATTACCAATTATCTGCCTTATCACAGCAGAATCTTGAGCAAGGAGAGGTCACAGTCCACTTCTAGACAGCCCCTACCTCTCCCTCTGATAGAAAAGGTAGGGCTCACTCCCATTCTTTCATGCAGCTGGCCATTTCCTAACCACTCAGCCAGAGCTTCAAGCGTAAATGACTTCAGAGCCCATATGACACAAACACATAAAACCCCCAGACACAAGGTGAGAGGAGTGGTGGGTAAGGTCGGGCCTGGAAGGTTTAAATTCGAACATAAAATCATTAACTGTCTGTGTGTTAAATTTGGCTCTCATCCATCCTCCATGAGGACTGACCTTGGATTGAAGAGCTTCATTTCCTGATTAGTAAGGGAAAATTATGA
Source organism: Galagoides demidoff (assembly GCA_963574575.1). Classification (NCBI taxonomy): domain Eukaryota; kingdom Metazoa; phylum Chordata; class Mammalia; order Primates; family Galagidae; genus Galagoides; species Galagoides demidoff. Next base: position 20,666 of record CAUYQV010171122.1, on the reverse strand, counting down.
ATAAGTGAGTTACCAAGCAGGTCAGTAAGACATCCCCATTTAATCAATGCATGATTGAGCATTTATTATGAAATGAAGACCATCCTAGTACGCAGAAAATAATTAGCATTTGTCTAGGGCTTAACAGGTTGCAGAATGCCATATGCATCATCATATTTAACATAATACAATGAGGTATTACCCTTTTATTACTACTTATAACTTTTAACTACTTCTACTAGAGCTAATACTACTACTAGTTACTAATCCTGTTACTATGATTATGATTACAACTACAGAAACTCCTCTGTGTTCACACTATAGTATAGTCCCAAAATATGACAGACAATGGAAATGACAGTTATGAGAAGGAAATAAATTTTCTCTTCATCTGGGCCAGATAAAGAAATAGGCCTAGACAATTGGGATCAGTCAGTTTCAGGAATTAAAGTCACTTTCTTATTTTAAAAACTTGTTAAATACAAAGCAATAAAATATTCACAAACTTTACAAACCATATTGCCTTAGTCCACTGGGGCTGCTCTAACAAATAGACTGGGTGGCTTAAATGACAAACATTCCTTGAGAAGTCCAAGATCAATGTGCCAGCAGATTTGGTGTCTGGTAAGGGCTCTGTGGTTAACAGATGATATCTTCTCACTGTGTCCTCATATGGCAGATAAAGGGATAGATCTAATTTTTTTTGTTTCTCTTCTTCAAAGGACACTGATCTCATTATGTGACCCTCATGACTTTTTCTCCAAAACCCTACCTCCAAATAGCATCACTTTGGGGATAAGAGATTAAACATGTGAATTTTGGAGGGACACATACATTCAGTCAATAGCATCTACTACAAGAAAAGACGATGAAACGCCCCCACCTGAATACCTGGGTGGCAGGCAGTGTCACTGTGGTAGAGTTCCAAATATTGATTGGTCTTTGGTGCAAGAAAGTCTGACTTGGGTTTTAGAAATGGAGTTCAGAGGTTCCCATGCATTATGAACAAAAGTGCACATTATCTGAAGGTTGAACATATAAAAACCAGAGATCATCTCATTTGCAGGCAAAGAAATAGGCCCAGACAATGGGGATCAGTTTCAGATTGGGACTTTCTATTTTTTAGTAGAGACAGGATCTCACTCTTGCTCAGGCTGGTCTCAAACTCCTGAGCTCAAGCAATCCATCTACTTCAGCCTCCCAGAGTGCTAGGACTACAGGTGTGAGCCACCACACCCATGCTGCGTTGCCAATTTTTGGTTTTATAAAAAAAAAAACTATGATAGACACACCCATATACACATTCATAAATAAACAAAACTCTCTATTTTTCTTTCCCAAAAGAAAGGGTATTTTTAACTCCATAGCTATAAGAAATGGAACAATGCAAAGAAAAATCAACCTATAAATGAGAACATATTTGGAGTGGATTGAATTGGATCTTAAATATCTATGTTCAAAGTCTACTCCCTAGAACTTCAGAATGAGAACTTATTTGGAATAGGGATCTTTGAAGATATAATGAGATCGGGATCTTGAAAGGAGATCACCTTGGATTAGTGTGGTCAATGACAGTTCTCTTCATAAGAAACAAAAGAGGAAAGACACAGGGGAGAAGGCCATGGAAGACAAGACAGAGATTAGAGGAATCCATCCACAAACCAAACACGTGTGGAGCCATTAGGAGCTGGATTCTCCCTTAGAGCCTGTGCAGGGAACATAGCCCCCACACCTTGATTTTTGAGTTCTATCCCACAGAACTCTGAGAGAGTTCTGAGAGTTTCATTGTCTCCAACTGCCCAGTTTGTAGTAATTTTTTGCAGTGTCCTTAGGAAAATAGTACATTATTCAACTGTAAAACCCACAAAGTCGCGACAGGCACACACACAGGCAGCCATACACGCATCCTTGCGCTCCTTTCTCTGATTCTACATCTGATACAATAACTATTCATCTTGCCAGGGGGTGACCACACTTCCGTATATATAGTTCAGTAAGTGAGAAAGAAGAGGCTTGGAAGTTACAAAGCTTCTGTGGACATTTTAAATCTAATTGCATGTGGATAAAAATGAAAAATCCCCCAAACTGCATCTTGTGAAATGCTCCAGCGGGATGGAAGATGAGACTGCGTTCCCTGGTGCACCCGGGCGGTTGTATAGGTGTGGGAGGGAGAACAGCTTCTCTTTGTTCCCAGGGATGATCTTTTTCAGTAACAGTTGTGCGTTAACTATTATGCCTCTGTCTTAGAACCTTGTTAAGTCAAATGTATTTGTAAAACTTAGGCCAGAGTAAACTTAATGTTATGCAGTTTCAAGCCTGATGTGTCAGGAAGCAGATGTATTCCTGAATTGGTCATGGATGGGTGTAAGAGCTCAGGGACTAAAGAAGGTTAAGAATAAGAAAGGACATAGTTTCAAAGGGCAACTAGCTGGGGTTAACAGAGGTGGTGCTCAACTGTGAAAGGCACTTCTAATTGGAAAAAGACAAGGACTGGGAAGATTCTTGCTGGCACATGCACAGTGGGTCACGCCTGTAATCTCAGCACTCTGGGAGGCCAGGGCAGGTGGGTTGCCCAAGCTCACAGGTTTGAGACCAGCCTGAGCCAGAGCGAGACCTGTCTCTAAAAAGTAGCCAGGCATTGTGGCGGGAGCCTGTAGTCCCAGCTCCTTGGGAGGTGGAGGCAAAAGAATCACGAGTCTGAGGTTGCTGTGAGGAAAAAAAAAAAAATCCACATATTTTGTTTTATTTATTTGTTTTAGTTTTATCTATCTATATATTTTATTGTTTGGGATTCATTGAGGGTGCAAAGAATTAGGTTATTGCATTTGTTGGATGAAGTCCCTCTTATACTTGTGTCCTGCCCCCAAGTGGTGTGTCATACACCATGTCCCCATCCTCCCCCACTTCCCTCCTTGCCTCTCCTCTCTACCTCTTTTCCCTACCCCGCCCCTTGTGTTAGCTCATCTACTGGATTCATATTACAGTGGAGTACATAGATCTTGCTTCTGCATCTTGTGATACTTTACTAAGAAGAAAGTGTTCCTTCTCCATCCAGGTAAAATCTCCATCTTTTTTAACAGCTAAATAGTATTCCATGGTATACAACACAGCTTGTTAATGCATTCCTAGGTTAGTGGGCATTTAGGTTGTTTCCACATTTTGGCAATTGTAAATTGAGCTGCAATAAACAGTCTAGGGCAAATGTCCTTACAATAATGGATTTTTTTTTTTGTACTGGGTAGATGCCTGGAAGGAATCAAATGGAAGGTCTAGTTTGAGTCTTTGAGAATTCTCCATACTTCCTTCCAAAAAGGTTGTATTAGTTTGCAGTCCTACCAGCAGTGTGAAGTGTTCCCTTCTCTCCACATCCACACCAGCATCTGCACCTTTGAGACTTTGTGATGTGGGCCATTCTCACTGGGGTTAGGTGATAGCTCAGGGTGGTTTTGATTTGCATTTCTCTGATGATTAGAAATGTTGAACATTTTTTCATATGTTTATTAGCCTTTTGTCTGTCTTTTTTAGAGAATGTTCTGTTTATGTCTCTTGCACAGTGTTATATAGGATTATTCGGTCTTTTTCTTAATTTGAGTTCTCTATAGATCTTAGTCATCAAGATTTTGCCCAATTCAAAATATGCAAATATATTTTCCCATTGTGAAGGTTGTCTATTTGCTTTGCCTGTTGTTTCCTTCAGTGTACAGAAGCTTCTTGGTTTAATTAAATCCCATTTGTTTACTTTTGTCATTGTTGCAATTGCCACAGAAGTCTTCATAAAATCTTTCCCAGGCTGATATCTTTGTTTTCCCCACACTTTCTTCAAGGAGTTTTTTTTTTTAATTTTTATTGTTTCATGCTTTAGGTTTAAATCTTTTATCCATCTTGAATCAATTTTTATAAGTGGTGAGAAGTGTGGGTCCAGTATCAGTCTTTTACATGTGCTTATCCAGTTCTCCCAGAACCATTTATTGAATAGGGATTTTTTTTCCCTAGTGTATTTTCTTGTTTGGTTTATCAAATATCAGGTGGCTACAAGATGTTAGTTTCATCTCATGGTTTTCTATTCAGTTCCAAATGTCAATATCTCTATTGTTGTGCCAATACCATGCTGTTTTGATCACTATGGCCTTGTAGTATGGCCTAAAGTCTGGTAGAGAGATACCCCTGGCTTTGTTTTTATTACTAAGAATTGCCGTGGCTATCTGGGGTTTCTTCTGGTTCCATACAAAACGAAGAATTATTTTTTCCAAATCTTCAAAGTATGATGATGGTATTTTAATGAGGATTGCATTAAATCTATAGATTGCTTTGGGAAGTACAGACATTTTGACAATGTTGATACTTCCCAGCCATGAGCATAGTATATTCTTCTATTTGTTAATATCTTCTACTATTTCTTTTCATAGGGTTTCATAATTTTCTTTTTTTTTTCTTAGAGACAGAGTTTCACTTTATCACTCTTGGTATGGTGCCATGATGTCACAGCTCACAGCAACCTCCAACTCCTAGGCTTAGGCAATTCTTTTGCCTCATCCTCCCAAGAGTTTCATAATTTTCTTTGTAAATGGATCAATACCTGGAATCACAACCTTTTCTTAGACTTAACCAAGAATAAATAGATCTCTTGAACAGACTAATTTCAAGAACTGAGATCACAGAAACAATAAAAAAAAACTTCCAACAAAAAAATGCCCTGGTCCAGATGGCTTCATACCAGAATTCTATCAAACCTTCAAAGACTAGCTCATACTCATGTTGCAGAAATTATTCAAAAAAACTGAGAAGGAAGGAATGTTTCCCAAAACATTCTAAAAAGCAAACATCATCCTGATAACAAAACCAGGAAAAAAACCAACAGAAAAGGAGAATTTCAGATCAATTTCACTAAAGAATATGGATGCAAAAATTCTCAATAAAATCCTATCCAATAGATTGCAGCTGCACATTAAAAAAATCATTCATCATGAACAAGTAGTTGTTCATCCCAGGGATGCAAGACTGGTTTAACATAAGCAAGTCCATAAACGTAATTCACCATATCAACAGAAGCAAACACAAAGACCATATAATTCTCTCAATGGATGCAAAAAAAGTATTCAATAAAATTCAGTATTCTTTTCTAATTAGAACACTAAAGAATCTAGGCATAGATGGCACATATTTTGAATGGTGTCTCTCTCCCCTGGTCTTCCTTTCTCTGTTCTTCAGATATCTTTTTGGCTACTTCTTCAATGGAAAGATTCAGGAAGTCATAGTTCCGATGATGACAGAAAACAACTTAGCACTGCCTCTCTGGAGAATGTCTAAACAAATGGAAGGGTTGCATGGTCCAGGTGAGAGGTTTAGTAAAACATTGGCCGAGAATCTGAGTCAAGAGAGTATCAATTCTAGAATAAAATATTCAAAAGTGATTGGGAAAATGCTGACTTATGATAACAGTTTCTGGAGATTTGAATATTGCTGGGATAGGGATTGGCTATGAGACCTTTGGCACATTATAAAACTCACTGTGCTTCAACTGTAAATGAGCACAGTAATTGTACCACCTGTATGTGATAAGGACGTGAAATCAGTTACTATTGGTAACATGCTTATTAGCATGGTGGTAGGCACGTAACAAGTGCTACAGAGATGTTAACTATTTCCCAGTTCTAGACAGGGTCCCAGGATATGATTTACTAGTGACAATCAATAGCTTAGATTTAGAGGACAAAGCTTCCAATCAAATGAAGATTATTTTTATATCTTAAAAAACAGGCCTAATTATATATATTTTAATGTGATTAATAGGATTTATTAACCCTTGTGTGTGTTTTGAGACAAAGCCTTAAGCTGTCACCCTGGGTAGAGTGCCATGGCATCATAGCTCACAGCAACCTCCAACTCCTGGGCTTAAGCAATTCTCTTGCCTTAGCCTCCCAAGTAGCTGGGACTACAGGTGCCTGCCACAACACCCGGCTATTTTTTTTTTTTGGTTGTAGTCATCATTGTTGTTTGGCGGGCCCAGGCTGGATTCAAACCCGCCAGCTCTGGTGTATGTGTCTGGCGCCTTAGCTGCTTGAGCTATAGGCACTGAGCCACTTATGTGTGTTTTAAAAAATAATTATATTTGTACAAATAAAACTTGCACTACAGGAAATAAAACATAGTATATATCCTCTCCTTTCTTCTCTTTCTTATTAACCTACATAAATGCATATTTGACTTTCAGATCATGAAATATTATCAAAACACCAGTGTGAACAGGTACCTCAGATAGAATAAATCACCTCTTTGGAACATTAGGGGTGCAAAAACATAATGGAGACTATTTTAACAACAAATTTTGTTTTGTTTTTCTCCTGGTCAGATGGTGGCTAAGAAAAGAGTTTAGAATAAATTAATAATGCTTTCCATGCCAAGCATCTAGAGCATTTCTGGCCATCACCTCAAGTATCCGAGGTAGTTTTCCACCAGCTCTCTTGGCTTGAAGTTGGATTAAAGCCTGCTTTGAGTGGCCTGATCCAGGGAATACAGATGGCTTTCCCTGTGTACAGTCATGCTGGGACATCTGGCACAATTTCAATCAATGCTGCAAGATCCTCTTGGGCTATAGTCATCTTTGTCATGGTTCTGTTAGTTATTTTTACCAGAATCTCTCCTCTCTTGTGCTTGCAACTACCCCATTTTAGCTTCCAATACACAGCAGGCTTTTTATGGAGCTGTGATCCTATTCTAGTTGGTGCATTTTTGTTACAATAAACTTAACTCCAGTGGGTGGATGGGGAATCCTGCAAGACTTCCTTGTAAATGATCTCTGCCTATCACTCAGTGTCACATGGGAGCCCTGGGTGGCAGTGATGAAACCATGTGTGAGATGAAGTAGATGTGGACTGGGTCCATGTCTGACCTCAACAAAAAGTACTCATTGAACACCACTAATTTGTAGTACTTTTAGTTTAACAGGGAACTTTATGCAACATTTACAATTTTCCTAAGTTCAATTTGAATACATTTTTTTCAAATTAAATCCTATTTAATTTAGATTGTAACTCAACCCTTTGAAAGAACAAAATATAGCCTATATTACATCTAACATCAGATACTTTTATTATTTCCTAGTATACATAGCTGACTTTTCTCATTGGAAATATTTATTTGGGGAACTACTGATTTGGGGGCTGTGGGCTGTGCTTATAACAAAAGCTGGTGGTAGTTTTAGATTCCAAGGAACTTCCTAAGATTTTTCTGGAAATTGTGGTCTATGATGCCACTTGTCATTAGACCTGTTAGGAGTCAACCAATAAATAGTCGGTCAATAAACTAAGTCCCAGGGCCAAATCCAACTTACTGCTGTTTGGGTTTTTTCTGTTTTTTTTTTTTCTTTTTTTTTTTTTTTTTTTAGTATTTGTGTGTTTATATGATGTGTTAAGAGAGTTTTATAGAGCACAGCCATCCCCATTCCCCTATGCAGCCATCCCCTGCATAGACGACAGACTGTCTATGTCTGCTTTCATATCATAATTACAGTCAGGATATTGCTACAAAGACAATGGTTCACAAAGCTTAAAATTTAACAACTTATCCTTTACAGAAAAAGTTTGCCAATTCCTGGATACAACAAAATCTTTTCAAATGCAGTACACAAGAACTCTCCAAATTGTGCAAGTGCTCTGAATGTTTTCAGGAAATTTATTTCCAATTTCCCATAAACTTTCCTAAAGGCCACCTTAAGAAAACCTCAGAGTTTATGCTATTCCTTGAACAAGTTAAAATGGAGGAGAGGAATAAAGGGAAGGAGGAAGGGAGGGAGAGAGAGAGAGAAGGAAGAAAGGGAACAAGGAGAAAGGGTGGGAGGGAGGGACAAAGATTCTTTGCTTGACCAAATTTTACTCAGGTTCTTGAACCTTTTCCTAATTCCATCTATACATTTTCCTGTTAAATCCAGTTTGGGGAAGGATTTTGCTAAGTTCATTTAACCAGAACCCTAATCTTCCACATCTGATCACCTCAGATATTTAATCAGATTCTTTATCCTCTAGGTCAATTTAGCCAGAATCTCCCTGACCCTTTTAGAAATGTTCCATCCATGGACTGTAAATCCTCACTTGCTCACGCTGTGTTTAGGGCTGAGCCTTGTTCCATGCTGAGGTCTTATTGATTTCATAGTCCCAAATAGAATATGATTTTTATTGCTTTAACTATAGGGCTTTGGTTTTCTCTGACAAGACAGAATGAGGAAGGAAGAAGAGAGAGAGAGAGAAAGCTTCTCCTATCCCTGAAAGGAGCAAGCAAAGTGAAGGCTTAATGGCTGATCAATACGTCACAAAATGTCTTCTGGTCTTTTCGTACCTTGCATTACTGCTGTTAGAGGCAAACTTCATTTCAAACAGGCAGTTGGACTGGGAATCTTCTGAACTGAGATGCCTGGATGGTAAAGTGAAATTATAGGAATAATGACAATTTTTATTTCACAGATTGAATTCTTGCCTCCCCATCACCACTAACAACAATGAAAACCCCAAAAGCACTGTTACAGAAAAAAATGCATCTCTTTCTCTAAGGAACATTTCTCGGGACTATAGCACAAATCATCGTTAAGAAATACTGAACTCTAGAGTGGTGCCTGTGGCTCAGAAGGGTAGGGCACTGGTCCCATATGCTGGAGGTAGCGGGTTCAAACCCAGCCCCCGCCAAAAACTGCAAAAAAAAAAAAAAAAGAAATATTGAACTCTAAAGTATTTTCATATATTTCATATAAAGAGATGTAGATTTACCTTGAAGCTACTAAAGCTTACTCTTCAAGGCCCTGGGAGGACACTAGCAATGTGATCACATAGTCGTATGTATTTGTGAAAATTATGGACGTGAACTGTTTGAACTGTAATCTGCTCAAATCACTCTTTATTGCCCGAATAACTCTCCTTCAGCATTTTTCCTTTCACGTAACCAGCATTCAGTTGGCTGTGAGCATTTTTAGGATCTGTCCAAGGAAAAGTTGAGCCAGGGATACCATTCAATTTGGCATTAGGGGGATGTATTTAAATAGTTTTCAGTCACATTAGCATATTGTTAAATTTTTACCAGCTTTCTGGTGGAAGAACAGCTTCTAGGAAATCTTTCCCCATCCACTGTGCCAACTCATCTCCCATCCCGACCTGAATGTCAGGTCACGATGTGAACTTGCCTTAAAGAACCTGGAAATAGTGAGTAGTGAAAGAGGAATCAGGAGAACTGTACAGAGCCAGGGTTAGTCTACCAAAAATTCTTCCAATCATCAGACTTGAAAAATGATCAACCAAGAACTCAATTCTCTTCTTTAAATATTCTCTTCTTGGAAAAGGAGAGAGAGGGATGGGGAGGGGGGATATGGGAGGAGGGAGGGCATTTGGGGGACCTCACCTAATGTGCATGATGCAATGATACATTCCAAAACTATTAAGAAATGAGTATAATTGTGATGGATGTGTTACTTAGGTCGATATAAACATTTCATATTGTATATCGAAGCAGTAACCTGAACCCCATAAATGCATCAATGTACAAAGTTATGATTTAATAAAAAATAATTTTAAAAATGAATAAATATTCTCTTCTTTAAACCAAATTCAGCAAAAACAATAATCAAAACTATTTTTTTGATGGGAACCTAAAAAGTAAAGTTGTTCAGAAGGCCTGTATTTGTTACGCTCGACCTTGAAACAGTACTACAATGAGCAAGTGTGTTTGCAAGTGGACTCTCATATCTTACACATCGGAGAAAAAAATAAAGACATTTTGACCAACCACAGTGTATTTTTCTATGGATACTGCAAGATTTTTATTATGTGAGGAAGCTATCCAAGAGTTTATAGAAAGCAATTTAGAAAAAATCACTATAGAGGTGTGGCAGGCAGTTAAGTAAAAAAATATATCATGGCACATATATGTATTTTGTGATGTTTCTGCTTTTGTCAGCATCATAAAATTTGCAACGTGATTTTTTTCTTGTTCTAAGCATTCCCATTCACACCTAATGCTAATATATAATTGTTGCATCATTTGTCTTTAAAAAACCAAATGCAGAAATTTTTGTTCCACAAAGCCTGTGTCTATTCTAAACTTAAGCAGTTCTTTTTAACTATTCAATACTCATCATTAGAACCTGTCATTAGCTACAAAGAAAAGCTCCTTCAAACATCCAGAGCAGAGCAAGTTAATAAGGCTGAATCTTATAAACTTTATCAGAATGTTTTCTAGGACTGCAAAGTATTTTGAAATATTCTATTTAAAATCAATGGATGAAAGATTATCATCAGTGTTTTCATATCTGCTGTGTAAATTACTTAGTAATTACAATTACTAAGATAGGTCACACTTATTTCATCAAATTGTATCATAAAATATTTGTTCCAAAGACAGTAAATCTTTATTTTATTTCATCTTATATAATGTTGAATATCTACCTCTTAGTTACAAAACATAAAAGTATATGTAAACTTTCAGACTTAATTTCTAGCATCCTACATCTTTCATTCAACAATAAAATATTGATTATATTATTATTAAAACATAATTATTATTTTCTACCTTATATCTAATTATTCCTAAAAGCTAAACATGGAAGTTTAATATATAAACATGAAGAGTAATCCAAAATATGATACTTTTCTTACACTTGCCATTTCCTAAATAATTTTCTTGAGTTACATTTATTTTTATTTTTTTTCTGTTTTTTCTTTTTTATTGAATGGTAACTATGTACATTAATGCACTTCTGGGGTACAGTGTTGAGTTACATATTTTATTGCTTCATTATCATTTAACTAGTGATAAATAGCATAGTTTATCTTGTTTTATAACTTATAAAAATGGACACATAAATTTTATTAAATAATTAGTGTTTTAATCCTTTTAAATATTTCATTTTCTAAGATTTGTTTTATAATTTATTTCTGTACCTATAAAAGTAAAGTTTCTCAGAAAGAAGTTTAATATGCTTACTTGTAAAATAAAATAAAAGAAGACTTTTCAGATAGAAAATCAGTGATTTCTTTTAATGATTTAGCTAAACAATTTGGCTAACTGGTAGATATTTTCCATAAATAAAAAGAGCTAACTTTGAAATCCAATATTTTGCCAAAGTTATATTTAATCCTGCCACAGCTGGGATTCTCCAAAGCAAGGTGAAATCGAGGGGGTGGTGCTTTACTTGGAATCAATACCTCTGGAGGGTGGGCCAGGGAAGAAGTTGAACTGTGATGCAAATTTGTCTATTAATATCTGCACAGAGAGTTCTAGGGGCAAAAGGTTTCTGCCAGAGTTGGGGCATCTTAACTCCCCTACCTGGTTCAGTGAGCAAATATGGGCTGCCCTAGAAAGCAGGCGTCATCCAGCATGGTGGCTCTCTGTAACTAAGTCAGTCACTAATGGAGCTGGCAGCTAGAGGTGTTGCGTGGACAGCACTGCCCACAGCTAGGCTGTAAGCCCTGCCTGAAAGGAGTTATGGATCTCTATGTCCACCAAAAAAAGCACATGGCAAAATAAAAGCTTTTTTTTTTTTTTTTAGTTGTTTTTGCAAAGACATCAACAAAGATGTGAACATTTCCATTTTCCTTTTCATTATGGGCATGTTTGGTTAAACAAGGCATCTCTAATGAAAGACTCTAATCATAGAAACCTTACCATCAGAAAACTTTCTCCAACTAGAAGAGATGCAGCAGAAAAAGAAATTATAGACATTACCAGAGTAAGAGGACTTTGGTGGGTCATGGCTGGTTCTGGGCTATATGAGTCCAAGTACGAAGACCTGAGAGAGGACTTTGGGCATGAAGGGCTTTGCCCAACTGACAGCCAACAAAGAAAAGGGCATCTCAGCCCCACTACTGAAGGGAACTGAATTCAGCCAACAACCTGAATGAGTTTAGATACAGATTGATACTCTGAACTTCTCGTCTGGTCAAGCCTTTCATTTTGGTTTGGAAAGACCCAGAGCAGATTATCAAGCTGACCCATGCTATACTTAGATATCTGACCTGCTGAAAATGTTAGATAATGAATGGGTATTATTTTAACCTGCTAAATTGCTGCTAATTTATTATACAGCAATAGAAAATTGATGTGAAATCCAAATTATCTGCAAAATCCTGCAATACCACATCCTTGCTTACTGCTCTAACTTTATCTTCCAGCACTGTTCCCTTGTCAGGGTACACCACTCTGATTTCTTCATTCTGGTCATTGCCTTCTGAATTCCCAGAGCTCCCTAAATCTGATCTCCTTGAGTATGTTTATGTTTAATGAACATAACTGTCATTACGTTTAATGAACATAGCTGTCATAGCTGTCTGGCTGTCTGGGATATGTCATACCCAATACTTTCAAATGATTTACACTTTCTCATACTAACTACCCCTTCCTCCCCACTCAGCAGAGCATCCCACTTTTCCCTGTCCAAAGCAGGACATTTCTTTTCAATCAAATTAGCAGCTTCCGAAAGAAGGGCTCTACCTGGGTGTAACAAGTAACTCACAAAATAATTAGTCTGATATTTTTAGCCCTAATTTATATATGAAGACATGAGACATGCACTAAGTTATAACCATCAGTAGTGATAAAGATGCTTTGATTTCTTTTTTATTGATACATAATGGTTATATATATTTCGAGGATACATGTGATACTCTGACACATGCATACAAAGGTGGAATGGTAGTTCCCAGAGACTGGGAAGACAGAGAAGAGAGGAGAGATTAGGTGCAAAAATACAGTTCGATTGAAATAAGAAGTTCTCTAGTATTCAATAGTACAGGAGGGTGACTATTGTTAAGAATAACTTAGTGTATATTTCAAAAATCCAGAAGAGATGATTTGAAAATTTTCCAATACAAATGAATAATAAAAGTTTGAGAGGATGAATATACAAATTACTGAGATGCTTTGATTTCTTTACCCTCTTTTCTTTCAACCTCAGGAACTGCAAATGCCTTTTAGGGGCCAAGGAGAGTCCTGTATGTGATGTGAGTGTAAGATGATAAGAGTGATGAGAATTGTATTGCTCTGGAAAATGAGTATTCTGCCAAAAGACATTTAGATGCTATTTTAAAATAACAATGCTCTGTTGAAAGGCATGTCCTTCAGTCTACTTTTGCTACTTGGAAATTTCTAAATTTGATACTTAAGATCCCCCTGCTTCATAGAGAACATCTTAAATCTCAGCTTTGACTACAGTAGTGAAAGTAGAGAAATAAAATTATAAGGTATAGGCTCTGCACCTGTAGCTCAGCGGCTAGGGTGCTGGCCACATACACTGGAATTGAAGGGTTCAAATCCAGCCTGGGACTGCCAAACAACAATGACAACTACAACCAAAAAATAGCCGGTGTTATGGTGGGTGCCTATAGTTCCAGCTACTTGGGAAGCTGAGGCAAGAGAGTCTCTTAAGCCCAAGAGTTTGAGATTGCTGTGAGCTATGATGCAACAGCACACTACCCAGGGTGACAGCTTGAGACTCTTTCTAAAAAAAAAAAAAATTTTAAGTATAGATTGTAAGCATTTAGATGGACAGCAGAGCTCTGTATTGTTTTAATAAAAATTAAAAGTAAATCTTAAGAAGGGAAACAGCACCTATTTTGTCAACAGCAAAGAATAAGAGAGGACCTCAAGGGGGGCAATTAACAATGTGTTTTACACCAATAATCTGTCATTCCATTGAGTATGTGAGAAAATTCAACCAAAGAGCAATCAGAAGTTTGACTGTTTCAGTAATGGCCAATTGATCACTATTTGAGTTACAAAAGTTCTTTTACAAATAAATCCACGATTTAGAACTTGTTATATGTTTTACCAGTAGGTGAATATTTTAAACAGTACTTACATTCCTAGTCTACAGACCAAATGAATTTCAAACAGACTGTTAACCAAAATAGGGGGCTGTTATTTCGCTACATTATGAATTAAACAGGTGTTGGTGGGTGAGCCTTGGAAGTAGTCATTATTATTTGTAAGATTTTTATAGAAAAAATTTCACTGTAGTCACTCAGGAACATAATTTAACATATACGACCACAGAAAATACATTTTAAATCATAATGTACTGATGGAACACTCATAGGGGGTCAGGAAATACCCCAGTCATCAACTTCTCACAGGAAGACTGAAAAATATGCTGATGAAAGTTGTTTGTCAGATTAACTACAATAAGGGAGAATACCACCGTGAAAGAGTCTTGTGTTTCAGAAGGGAAAATTTCAGGGAGAAGGATGCACTTAGAGGGCTTTAGGTCTGAATTGGGTAGTTTAATGGAATGTGTTGAGATTTAGCAGAATTTATGACCTAATAGTGTTGTATTGGTTGGTACAACAAGAAGGTCTTGAAAACTGCACTGATATGTGACCTATTAATCTTAGTCAGTAAAACAAGTTGATTTAGTCATATTATCCAAGAGCAAGTTATCTACTGGACAAGTAGCTGAGTTGTCTTTGCCTGATTTCAACATTGTTTAGCACCAAAATGGAAATTGTGTTAGACCCAGGAAACAGAACACTATATCCATTTTTATTCTCATTTTTATAACACATGCTGAGATTCAACAGCAAATAGTCTTGCACTGATTTTTTACTACAGAAATATAACAAAATCTAATCTATGTTTTACTCTGTGGTAAGACAAAAGTAACAAAATATGGTTTTATTAAGAACTATATCAGAGTTTTCCAGGGAATTGGAACCAAAGGCATGTATACAGAGAGATATACAGAAAGAGATTTTTTATGTGGAACTTATTTATTATTGGCTAGTGAGATTATAGAGGCTAGGAAGGCCTATGACCTGCTGTCTCCACGCTCTGAAACCAGCAAATCTGGTGTTGCAGTTCCAATGAAGTTTGAAGGCCTAAGACCTAGGGGATTCAATAATGTAAGTATTTTATGAGTTGGAAGGAACAAGACTCTGGAGTACTGATGTCTGAGGGCAGAAAAAGATCGATGTCCCAGATCAAGCAGAGAAAGCAAATTCACCTTTCCTCCACATTTTTGTTCTATCTGGGTATTCAAGGGATCAGATGATGCCTATCCACATTGGTAAGGGCAGATTCTTTTTCCTTCTTTACTGATTCAAACACTAATCTCCATTGGAAACACCCTCAAAGACACACCCATAAATGATGTTTTACCAGCTGTCCATTAGGCCCAAGTTGGCACATAAAATTAACTATCACAAAAATCTTCTCAGAAAATGTATTTAATATGATTTCCTGCAACTTTGCTTGAGATATACCATTTTTAAAAAGACAAATTACTACATGAGGTGTGAATAAGAACTTTATATAAATATATTATCATTCTGACATATATTTTCATACTTAGACAAACAAAAATTTTGTTAATATTTGTTTCCCCCACAAATCTCTTAGTTAACCTTAAACAAGATACTAGTGTTTCACATAACACAATTGGAAAGAATGTGGATGGAACAAGAGCTTTGTCTCTCTGGAAGCTGTGAGCATCATTAATTACTCATTGATAAAAGCTTTCTTCTTCTTTATAAAGCACAAGCATGGAAGGCAGTATTCTTGCAAGGTCCATATCTCACTTTCAAGGGTGACTGGGAGCAACCTTCCCTCCTGAGACCAACACTTGCTTCAACTCCCCATGTGCTAAGTGATTATCAAGAGAAAGTATCTTCTAGATCACTCGTGTAACTGTCCCAAATTTTCTCCAAATTAAACTCTTTAACACAACCATGTGATGCTAACATTTCTTATTGTCATTTATTATTAATAATAGTAATTAGCATTTGTACAGTACTGTATAATTTACAAAGTATTTTAAGAGAACGTTTTCAAACTCCTTAAAGTTTAACAACCTGTCACAGAGTAGGAAAAAGCAGGTTTGAAAACACCCTTTTCTGAAGTCCACGTTCCTTGCACCCAACAAAGTGCCAAGTACACTAAAAATTTTTACTTATGGTCCAATGCAATAGCTCATGCCTGTAATCCTAGCACTGTGGGAGGCCTAGCTTGGTGGATCATGTAAGGTCACAAGTTTAAGACCAACCTGAGCAAGAGTAAGACCCTATCTCTCTAAAAATGAAAAACTGAGGCCAGAGGATCATTGAGCTTGAAGTTTGCTGTGAGAGCTATGATATCATGGCACTCTACTAAGAGTGACAAAGTGATACTCTATCTAAGAAAAAAAAATTTTAAAAAGAATTTTATTTATTGCCTACACACAGCATACTCACACGGATATGTCTCCCATCTAGTCCTTTCCTCTGAGTCCTATTTCATACTCCCAGATGTTTACTTAGTATTTTTCCCAACACAATTTTAGCTCCCACCAAACCTGTTTCCCCTCCAGATTTCCTGAGCTGAGGAATGGCTGGAACAGGAGTCATCCTGGGTACCGTCCTCTCCTTCAATCTCATACCCAATCCATCACCAAGTTGTGTTGATTGTGCCTCCTAAAGATTTACTAATTTCTTTTACTCCATTTCTTTCTAACTCCCACCACATGATCTAAGATATAATGATCTATTTCCTGGACCACCAAAAATGCCTCCATATTGGTCTAACCACATCAACATGCACATAAAAATACTGATGTTCCTCATAGACATGTGGCATGTCAGTATTTCAATCCCTGTTGTAACTGTGGGCCCTGGCATGTACTAAGGTTGGTAGCTCTTTTGAGAGATGTGCATATCTAAAATAGAAGCACAATGGGTCTCTGTATTGCCTTGGTGCAGGGTATGCACTTCTCATCTCTCATGCTCCATCACATTCTGCCCTAAACCCATTCTTTAAGGATGTTAATGTCTAAATTAACCACTTGAAGTCCATTTCTTTGGCTTAGAATTTGCCACCTTATATTATAGAATAAATAAATTCTGAAAAAAGTAATTTAGCTTTGTTAATAATTGATTTTTTTTAAGACTCTACTTATTAATCTTTTGTTCTGTAGATTTTTTTTTTTTTGAGACAGAGCCTCAAGCTATCCCCCTGGGTAGAGGGCCATGACATCACAGCTCATAGCAACCTCCAACTCCTGGGCTCAAGCGAGTCTCCTGCCTCTGCCTCCCAAGTAGCTGGGGCCACAGGCACCCACCACAACGCCCATCCATTTTTTGGTTGCAGCCATCATTGTTGTTTGGTGGGCCCAGGCTGGGAATTCGAACCCGCCACCTTAGGTGTACGTGGCTGGCGCCTTAGCCAATTGAGCCACAGGCGCCGAGCCTGTTCTGTAGATTTAAATTATCTTGGTTCCAGTCTTTGCTCTACTGCTGGACTGTGATTGTGACCAAGTCCTGCAATCATATAAACCTCAATTTTCTTAATTGGAAGACAGGTAGTGTTACAACCTACCTTTTAGATTGTTGAGTACTTTACATTAATAAGGAAAACATATTTTAAAGTTCCAAACAGGACCTGCTGCATAGTATATCCCCATATTACATATTGGGCAATTTTTTTTTTCTGTTTGATTCACTGTTTTTTCTCAGCAATGAACACAAGGCCTGACATAAGGAAGTTACTCAGAATAATTTAAGAATAGGTGAATGTTAAATTATATGTTCATGCAATTTTCAGACACTGGCTTCACATAGAAACATAATAAAGAAAACAGTGAATATGACTATGACTATAACTGGAGAAGATACAAAAGAAGCAAAGAGCAGAACAGAAAGAAAGAGGACACACATAGCTGTATAAATACCATCCATTTCCACAGTTTCTAAGGACTCCAGAAATAGAATCAGAAACACAATGTCCTGTGTTTACTCTAAGTATGATCTGTTCTTGTCATTTTCTCCTATGCTAGATTTTTGCCTCATTGTTTATTTTTTTTGACACAATCAGGAGCAATATGGCAAGAAAAATATTGTGCAATACAGGCAGAAGGCTGTCACTTTAAAAAAAAAATACAGCTCCAAAGATTACAGAACCACTAGTTCGACAGCTCTGTAGAACATGCAGCTTAATCACCACGTACCTCTCCTCACTTTCTGCATGTCTTTCTAATTTTGTCAAGAGTTGTTTACCTTAAAGAAAAAGAAAAGGAAGATCATATTGTGACCATATGTTAAGCAAATGGTGATAGCCATCTAGTGATCTGCTAGCTGAATTGTCTTAGGCAGGACCTATAGGTCAAAATTAGTGTGCTGGATTTATATATTTAGGAATAGAAATAACACAAGTGATTTTTCATTACCATAGCTTGACAGCATGACACATTGGACAATTTTTATGCAGTGTATTGGAATCAACAGGATGTTAAATAGGAAACAGGAATAAAACAGGGGAGCAAAAAAAGGCACATCTAAAAGAAAGAGATTTTTACAAACAATTTTCACTTTATAAAACCAGGAAAAGTTTCCCAGAGTGTGTTATAAAGACCAACTGCATCAGTGTGATGTTAAGTTTATGTGTCATCTTGACTGAGCTACAGGGTGCCCACATATTTGTTTAAACATTACTTGTGGGTGAAACTTGAGATATGATTCATCCTGAGGCAAACTTCCTTTCCAGCTGTGAACCTGTGGAACCAAACATATTTTAAATTTCCAAAATACAATGGTGTGACAGGCATTAATGGTAAAAATAGAAATAGAAATGGAGGACAGAACGGTGGGTCCCAAGTCCAAAACCTAATGAAATTCCTCTCGGGTCCCCTCTTGTCTTTCTGTGCCCTAACTAAAAGCATCATTAACACCCAGATTTCTAACATGCACTTTAAAACTGTACCCATTACACAGCTCCTTCCATATTTTCCACAGTTCCTAAGTTGCATGCATATTTTTAGTTATTTAGCAGCACCCCACCTCTCTGAATCAAAATTTATATTAATCTACTTGGGGCATTATATCAAAATACCATAGACCAGTGGTTCTCAACCTTCCTAATGCCACAACCCTTTAATACAGTTCCTATGGGTTGCAACCCACAGGTTGAGAACCACTGCCTGGAAGAGAATAAATATATTTTGCATATGAATTTGGTGGGGGCAGAGTTAGAGTGCAATGGACTGAATTTTGTCTTCCCAAAGTTCATAGGCCAAAGTCCTAACCCTTAATGTGACTATATTTGAATATGGGCCCTTGGGAGATAATTAAGTTTGAATAAAGTCTTAAAGATGAGGCCTTAATCTAACAGGACTAGTGATCTTTTAAAACACAGAAGTGACATCAGAGATCTTTGCATGCACATGCAGAAGGACATGTGGGGACACATCTGCAAGCAAGAAGGCAGATGTCTGCAAGCCACAAAAAGAGCCCTCATAGGAGAACCAAATAGGTGAGCCTCTGATCTTAGACTTCCCAGCCTCCAGAATTGAGAGACATAAATGCCTATTGTTTATCTAATCAGTTTCAGTATTTTTTTTACAGCAGTTTTAGCTTACTAAGACATTCAAAATAACCTTTTTGTTAAAATACAAATTCCTGGGTCCCATCCCAAAAATATGGTATCAGTATCTGTGGGAGTTGAAGCCAGAAATCCAGGAATCTGTATTCTAATAATTTCCCCAAGGGCTTCTCTTATACTTTAAAATTTAAAAGAAACTGATATAGAAAACTTCTGACTTTGAAGAATGAAATAAGGCCAGAAACACTATGAAAGAAAGGCTACCAAAACTTCTCGCTTAATGTTGCCTTTAGTGACCCAGAAAGATTTTTATGACCAAAAGAAACACCTAAATATTTCACTTTTTAAGTAGATCCAAACAACCTAATATATACATATTTTTTAACAGATTAGTAGCTGTTTGGTGAAATAATTTTAAAAACTATACTTACTTTGTATCCACAATTACTGACTAATGGGAAGTGTATACCTATCAGGCATTTTATAACTTCCCAACCTTGGATCAGTTTAAAACCTGTCAGTCACTCTCATTTCCTGTTACACTTTAACTTTCACATGGTACTTGCTTATTGATTATAGCAGCCACTGAAAAGGTAGCTTCACAAAGAAATTATGTCATTTGAAAGGAATGTAATGTAATCTAGTGTTGAAACTGAATTACCTTCAGCTAGCATTTCACACTGTGTCTGACAAATGTCAAGGATCACCATTTTTCTTAAGTATTTGAACTGCACTAGCAACATCCCTGTGAGTTCATGATCACACAGGGGTGAATTTACAGTTTGGGAACCAATGTTATGGACATTAACCTGATGGATCCCACAGACTCATAGCAATTTAACCCCACTCCTGAATTCCCCAGAAATATTTGAATTTTGATTACTCATCACTATTTACAATTAATCTAAAAATATCTCTTTTCAGCAATACTCAATGTCAGTAACTAATAAGTAAGTGAACCAGTTAACCGGTTTACCTGGCTCTTGAGATTAAGCCACCATTGATGAATATAGTAAATATAGGAATATAGGGAAAGATGGCCAAACTGGTTTTTCTACGTTCTGAGGACATAAGAAAAAAGTCAAACAATTTATCATGGTTCCTGGGTCCCAAAGGTTGAGTTTTAATCAAAAAGAAGTCTTATATGGGCTTTACAAAATATACTAAGCATATATACTCAGATGACAATTCCTTGACTTTATTAAACCAGCAGTGAATATCAATGGGGCTGGTCTCCCAAATCACGAGTCATTATTTTCTAGAAATTGTGCCAATCCATTGGGCAGTACTCTAGAACTCTGGGCTAGATGAGCCTGCAAATCTGGTCATAGTTGATTAATATCAACTCAAGATAAGGCAATGAGATGGTT
>CAUYQV010171115.1:0-10700 GCA_963574575.1 Galagoides demidoff | reverse complement strand
GAGTCTCCTGCCTCCGCCTCCCAAGTAGCTGGGACCACAGGCACCCGCCACAACGCCCGGTCATTTTTTGGTTGCAGCCATCATTGTTGTTTGGCGGGCCCGGGCTGGGGATTCGAACCCGCCACCTTAGGTGTACGTGGCTGGCGCCTTAGCTGATTGAGCCACAGGCGCTGAGCCAAGATTCCTTTTTTTAAAAAAGAGTATTTCCATCTACTTGATATATCTGGGAACTGTAAGTCTAATCATCTGCCCACTTCCATCCCATCCTGGAGACATGCCAGCAGCAGATTTTTTTTCTTTTTTGAAACAGAGTCTCGCTTTGTCACCCTCAGTAGAGCGCTATGGCATCATAGCTCACAGCAACATCAAACTCTTGGGCTCAAGTGACTCTCTTACTTTAGCCTCCGGGGTAGCTGGGACTACAGGCGCCCACCACAATGCCCAGCTATTTTTAGAAATGGGGTCTTGCTCTTGTTCAGGCTGGTCTTGAACCCAGGAGCTCAGGTAATCCACTTGCTTCGGCCTCCCAGAGTGCTAGGATTACAGGTATGTGCTACCGTGTCTGGCTGTCAGCAGCAGATTCTGATCAATTTGTAACTTCAGCTGAAGTTGTAGGTAATTACGCTTAATTTAACGCTTTTTCAAAAAAATTATAATGCTTAACAAAAAATTATATCCCCAAATTAAATTATCTTGAAAACTTTTTGCAAAAAGATGTTATTTTTAAGTCACTATTTGCCCAAGACTTACATATGTATTACAGCTAATAATCACACAGCAAGCTTGATCATCTTGGCTTCTGTCAATAAAAAGATTAATGTGGGATGTCCATACGCTGATTTACAGGTCTTTTAGCAGGAATATTCTTACTCTAATTGCTTTCTTTGGCCCATTCCTAAGTCTTCCTTGAACTCTACATTAAGGAACATAGTCTAGTTTGAATTTTTTTTTATTTAATAAGTAAATATATGGAAGTGAAAATCTACCTAGGAAGGAAACCTTATTCCTAGAACAGAATTGGGTTTAAACAGGAAAGATAGAGTCATATTTTGTTTGACCTTTCTTTTTCTTTTCTTTCTTTTTTTTTTTTTGCAGCTTTGCTTGAACTTGCCAGTCCTGTATATGGGGCTGGAGCCCTACTCTTTGAGCCATGGCACTACCCTGTTTGACCTTTCTTTTGGAGTTGCATCAACTACAAATTATCTCTTTAAGGCAGGTCCTATTATCATTTTGCAGGTCAGCACAGTGTGGCACAAAGCTGTCAAATCATTTACCCAGAGGTTGTGAGAGAGCCAGACCAGCTCCATTTTGTTGTTTACTGCACAAGCCCCATTCCTAGCTGTTTACTGCACAAGCTCCATTCCTAGCCCTTCACCCCAACCTCTGCCAGTAAAACCTGCAGGGCCACTTCCTGCTGCCTCCCCCACCCCTGGTTCCACAGCCATTGTGAACCATAAACTGAGTCACCTTAGGCAAACGACTGCCATAAGAAACAATAAGTTTCTATTACCTTGAAATACAGGTATTTCCCTCCAGCCACCTAGAGACCCCCCACCCCTCACCTGTACCAGTCCAAATTCTCCTTTACTAGTGAAATCATCAACCACCAAAGCAAATCCTCCTTTACTAATGAAATCACCAGCGACCAATCAAAAGTGTACTCGTACCCTTTTTCCCTTCTTGCTTTCTGTACCCCATTAAAAACTTCCTCCACCCCAGGTTCGAGGCTCTTCCTTGGTGTGTGCACCAGGAGAGACCAGACCCAGGTTTGAATAAATCTCACCTCTTGCTTTTTACATCGGAGTGTGTCTTGGACTGTTTGCTGGGGCCATTTGGGGGAATTTTCGGGCACAATACAAGCAATCCACACGCCTCAGCCTCCCCAAGTGCTAGGATTACAAGCGTGAGCCATCATGCCTAGCCAGGTTATTTTCTCTTATAAGTCCAGTCCAGATAGAGGGTTTTGGGGAAGTGTAAGATGTTACTAAATGATGAACAGGTATCCTCAATTCCATCTGTGTGCATGTATAAGAGCTCCCTCTCAAAAAGCCCACGTGGAGGGGGAATGGGAATTCCCAGGTTAATAACACATTCCCGTTTTTCTTGGGTGCAGGATTAAGGGTACTGGAACATAGAATTCCTGCCCTTATCCTCCTTCCTGGAGACTGCACCAAAGCAGAGCATTCCTGTTCCACTTAGAAAAAGTCTGAATTTGGATCACTATGACTTCTGTAATCCTTTTCCCAACTGGCATATAAACTGGGGTTCAAGTGGAAAAACCAGGGTATTGTTCATATTAATGATTTCTGGCATCAAAGAAACTGAGTGATAATCTATATAAAAGAAAATCAAATAATCTCAGGACCCCCAAACTTCTTATGACAAAGGGAAAGTTAAGCCTCGTGGCTGAGCCATATAACAGCCTCTTCCAAATAAACTGCTGCTACTTTCAGAACTTTGTGTCAAACCAAATCCCAAAAGGAAAAAGGGCCCCAGGTATCTCTGGATGACTGCTGCGCAAATCATTCCTAAGTAAATCTATGCAGGCCTTCAAACATCTCAGGATTCTCTCACAAACAAGGATATCGATCTAACTCTGCTAAAGTCTGTTAAATTCCACACTAACAGGCTAGAACAAAGATGATTCTCTTGTTCCTCCACCTACCCCGGGACATAACTCATTCTTCCTTTACTGTTTTGCCTTCACCTACAATTACCTCACGTAAATGTAAATTTATTGGGCTGTAACTTTACTGAAGTCTCACCAAACGGCCATCATTTGACCTACCACCTACGCGCCTTTCTCCTTTAAGAAAATGGATAAATACTAAACCACAGGTACAGATGCTCTGTGATTTGTTTTTTTCCCAGGTGCGCACCCTCAAGTTCTGGCTTAACCTCTACTGACTCTTTGCCTTAGTCATGAATTTCGGTTAATACTTGTTAAAAAAAAAAAAAACCTGCTGCTGATCTGAATATGTAAGTATATGGGAGACTATAGACTTGGAGCCGAGGTAAATACCAAGTTTGCTTCCAAAACAGATTAGCTCATAGTTAATAATGGAGTAAATCTGCTGAGCCATGACTCAATGCACGAAGTTATCAGGATAGCTGTATCTCTACTTTCGAGGCCTTCGGGATCAACAAGCACAGAACTTTTAGGTGCTGTCTCACTGTGTCAGCTCTCATTGCCGAAATCAAGATTACATCAAAGATTCAGAATTTAAATTCCTGCTGAAGTAAGCACCTTTCAGGGTTCTTCACTTTGTTGTGTCCTGCTTATTTTTACACTCAAGAACTGACCTCATGCTTCAAGAGGTCAGGCCCAGTGATTTGGATTTTCAACAACTGTTTCAGGTGAATTTCATGCGAGGTTCAGAGACACTGAAAAACACAGTAGAAAGGACCAGGGGTGGTGATAAAAGAGACTTCTGTTAAGTTCTGTTTTGTAAGCCTGGGATTTATCCACACCCAAGACAACTTAAAAAAAAAAAAAAAAGGCGGGGGAGTCTTTGAGTCAATCCCTGAGGCACCGTCTAAGAGGAAACTCGCCCGCGCTCCGAGCCAGCTGACACCGGCTCCACCCAGGCTGTGGCTGTCCCCAGCTCCTCAGGCTTTTCCGCCGGCTCCACCTGAGCCACAGGTCCACAGATTTCCTCGACGCTTTCCGCCAGAACTCACTACCTGAGCCAGCCGCCGCAACTGCCTCCAAGCGCGGAGAAGCCTGCAGGGCACAGGATGGAATAGCCCTCCGGGTCCGCCCCCTGCTCCCCCTCTGGGCCCGCCTCCTGCTCACCTTCCGGGCCCGCCCCCCTCCGGGACCACCCCCTGCTCCCCCTCCGGGCCCACCCCCTGCTCCCCCTCCGGGCCCACCCCTTGGCCTCCTCCGGGCCCACCCCCTGCTCCCCCTCGGGCCCGCCCCCTGCTCCCCCCCGACCCCCGGGCCCACCCTCTGGCCTCCCTCCGGGCCCACCTCCTGCTCACCTTCCGGGCCCACCCCTTGGCCTCCTCCGGGCCCACCCCCTGCTCCCCCTCGGGCCCGCCCCCTGCTCTCCCTCCCGGTCCGCTCCCTGCCCTCCGGGCCCGCCCCATGCCCCCGAGCCCGCCCCCTGCTCTCCGGAGGCGGAAGTGGGCGTGAGCAGCTGGCGCGTCGCGCTCAGCTGCAGAAACGCACCATGCTCCGAAGTCCCTGCCGCCGCCTCCTCGGGGCCTCCGTAGGCCCCGCCGCGGCCCTGGCGGCGGCGCTGCTCTCGTCGCTTGCCGGATGCTCTCTCCTAGAGCCACCGGACTCGGTGGCTTCGGTTCTCAGCCCCTACTTCGGCACCAAGACTCGCTATGAGGATGTCAACCCCGGGCTGCTGTCGGGCCCCGAGGCGCCGTGGCGGGACCTGGAGCTGCTGGAGGGGGCCTGCACCCCAGTGCAGCTGGTCGCCCTCATTCGGCACGGCACCCGCTACCCTACGGCCAAACAGATCCGCAAGCTGAGGAAGCTGCACGGACTACTGCAGGCTCGCAGGCCCAGGGATGACAGGGCCGGGAGCGCCAGGAGCGCCGGCGGCCGCGACCTGGGTGCCGAGCTGGCCGACTGGTCTTTGTGGTACGCGGACTGGATGGACGGGCAGCTAGTGGAGAAGGGCCGGCAGGACATGCGACAGCTCGCGTTGCGTCTGGCCTCGCTCTTCCCGACCCTCTTCAGCCGGGAGAACTTTAGCCGCCTGCAGCTCATCACTAGCTCCAAGCACCGCTGCGTGGATAGCGGCACCGCCTTCCTGCAGGGTCTGTGGCAGCACTACCATCCTGGGTTGCCGCCGCCCGATGTCGAAGGTGACCGTCCAGCCGCCCGGCCCGTGCCCTGCCTCAGCCTTTCTCCCTTCCCTGAATCCTCCGCCCGCCTCTCCCAGACCCTGAATTTCCCCAGCCCCAGCCCTCTCCCCATTTTCCTTTCTTCCCAATCCTCCACTCCTTCGGGCTAGGTCCTGCCTGGGCACACGACCTTCCAGACTTGGCGCTCTCTCTTCTCTTACTTATGTTCATTTATTCATTCATCAGGTATAAATTTAGCACCTTCTACATACTGCATGCTGTAGTAGACGATGGGGATCCAACTGGAGACAGGTCTCTCCCACACGTTTTGATCTCCCATTCCCAAATTGAGTTGGTCCCTTTGAGTGCCAACCCATTCCTTCCCAACAACTAGTTTTACAGTTGGGTGCACTTTTAAAACAATATATTCTAGACTTTTCTTTCTCTAGACCTTCTAGAATCTAACTGTATTAAAGGCCAGGCCTTAGGAAGGTTGAGAACCACTGTTCTAGACCTTTTGCTTTTGATACTTTTTTTTTTTTTTTTTTGAGACAGCCTTAAGTTGTCACCCTCGGTAGAGTACTGTGGCATCACAACTCACAGCATCCTTCAATTCCTGGGCGTAAGCGATTCTCTTGCCTCAGCCTCCCAAGTAGCTGGGACTACAGGCGTCTGCCACAATGGCTATTTTTTGGTTGTAGTTGTCATTGTTGTTTGGCAGGCTTGGGCTGGTTTCAAACCTGCCAGCTCTAGTGTATGTGGCTGACGCCTTAGCTGCTTGAGCTACAGGCACCGAGCCCTGATACTTTTTAAAAAAACTTATCACCTTTTTCCAGCTGATGGTACTAGACCTACAGGCACTTTTAGGAAGCTGCTCTCAAGCCTTCTTTATACCCTGCTTTTTGTTGTGTTGTGTTTACTATAGGGTTCCCCTCAGTGTAGCTGTGGTTCATGGTCACATGTGATACCTTACTCATGTATTCCATTAATTATACTTGTTCAGAATTTGAGAGATCCAGTGAGGCCCTTTTATTACACAGGTGAAGAAGAGGAGTGAAATAGTGTGCCTCCTTAATTGTCTTTCTCCAGTTTGAGAATTAAGAGTCCAGAGTCAGGCCAGAATCCAGGTCTTCTGTTTTCCCAGAATGGTGCTTTTTGCTTTAGAAAAATGTTTTAATAGTCACAGATAATGATAGCAAACACTTAATGCCTGTTATGTCTGAGGTGTGCCTCAAATTTTATAGCCACTCTCTGAAGTTGATAATATTTTCTCCTTGTCTCACAGATGAGGAAACTGAGACACAAACACAGTAGATAATTTGCCTATTTTCACACAAGTAGTTTTGGACCCAGGAAATCTCTTTTGAAGCTTACCTTCTTAACCATTATACATACTACACAGCTTCCAATTGTCCAGTAACAGACCTGTTAAGAAAAATAGCATTAGCATTTTTGTATCACAGAGATGAACAGGTATTAATAGTTTCTTGATCACTTTTAATTAAGGTCAGAGCTGAAATGAGGAACATCATTTAGCTTCAAAGCCCAAGTGAAAATCAAATGGGTGGATTGGTTTGCCATTTCTTCTGTAACAGTTGAATGGTTACACCATCTACAAGCGATTTCTCCACTGAGTGTGTGTCATGTTATTGTGGGTAACTCACTTGGCTGACTTGTGTTTAGTTACTTGTTGAATTGTGTTTTTTTTTTTTTTGAGACAGAGTCTCAAGCTGTCATCCTGGGTAGAGTGCCATGACGTCATCACAAGTCACAGCAACCTCCAACTCTTAGGCTCAAGTGATCCCCTTGCCTCAGTTTTTCTATTTTTAGTAGAGATGGGGGTCTCACTCTTGCTCAGGCTGGTCTCGAACTCATGAGCTCAAGCAGCCCACCCGTATCAACCTCCCAGAGTGTTAGGATTATAGGCATGAGCTACCACATCTGGCCTGAATTGTGCTTTTTAATTACAGCTATACTTCTTCATTAACATGAGTGAAAATTTCCCATATATCTGTTAAATGAACTGAATGTTGAAAACAAAATATGCTTAAACATAGCCCAATATATTAGTATATGTAGTGATATCCCAGAATGAAGGATTTTTGCCCTTGGATGGCATTGTGCAGGTTGGCATTTGTCTCAGAGTACAAAGCCAGGGATCAAAATACAGTAGTTCAGAATAAGCCCACCTACCACCATTTTCAGTCATAAAGAATAAATCCTTTGCCTAGCCTCTTATTATCTATAGATCATTGTTTTGCAGGTTATGTATATCTGGGGTTTTGAGGGAATCTACTGAATTAGATTTTATATTTTTATAGAAACAGAACAATGCCTTTGTGTCTGTTTAAATAGCAGTAACTAGGTGTTAATAGTCATGATAAAATTTCAGGATCCACTTGGGAAATCATATTTTGAGGCTACAGGAAAAGATGATAAAGTTCTCTTATTTTCCCACTCAAGATATTAAGAACTATAATCCAATTTGTAAGTAAAGTGGGAAGAATTATCCATTTCAAGGAGATACACTTATATATATATTCTCACACACTTTCAAAGCAAAATGGTGTAACTATATTCAGTTTTCTCTTACATACAAAAGTGATATACTTGGTGTTCTTTTCATGGTAAATTATTGGAGAAATGATTGAGATATGTGTTTTGAATACGACTGAAAAAAAGGCACTCCAGTAGTTGAACCATTATTGCTTTTCCAATACTCAGTTTTTGCCAAACTGAGAAAAACATGTAATTTGCTGAGTTCTAGGTGCAGAGTTGTCAGAAGATAAACTAAATCAGAAGCACCTAGCACAGTGAAGTGCAGTAGAACTGAAGCAGCCATGCACTTTGTGCTGTTGTCAGTAGTTTTTGTCCAAAGTAGGATCTTTTGTAAAGTAACCCAGGGTTGAGAAAGTTAATTGAGAACATACTCTACTTAGACTTTGGCTTAGATTGGACACATATTTCAATCTGTTGCATTCTCTCTCACCTTATAATTAGAAACTTTAGTTTTCTTTCTAATTCTGTGCTTGGTAGAAACAATTTTTAGGTGACGTGATTGTGTGCTTTTTGTGACATTCCTGCCTAACTTTTGTTCAGGAAAACATTTCTTTTGTTACCTTTATTTTGTTGCTTAGCATAGCTTCTTAACGTGATCTGTGCTCTGTTTTAGCCTTTTCTAGTGTATTCTCTCATGCATTACAATCATTACAAAACTTTACCCCTGTCTTTTTGGTTTAGTATGTGCTTATTTCAGACATAGAGATAATAGGATGTTAGTGTTCATTTTTCACACTTAAAACATTTTCTGTAATTTGAAATTGTCATTTAGCTCAATGTATGTAATTTTTTTTTTTTCAGATATGGAGTGTGAACCTCCAAGGATTAATGATAAACTAATGAGATTCTTTGATCACTGTGAGAAGTTTTTACAGGAAGTGGAAAGGAATGCTACAGCTCTTTATCATGTGGAAGCCTTCAAAACTGGACCAGAAATGCAGAAGATTTTAAAAAAAGTTGCAGCTACTTTGCAAGTACCAGTAACTGATTTAAATGCAGGTAGTGTGCCTTTTATCACATACAATAAAGTGCTTTTATTTGAACTTCTGGTTTAAATAATTTTGAATTGTAAAGACAAAAAATAAGGAAACAAATTGTTTTCTGTTGGCCCACAGTTAACTTACATTAAGAAAATAATACATTTTAGGTCGAGAAAATTGTACACCTCAGGCTTGCAATTTTTAGATTCGTATTTTTGAGTGGTATGTAAATTAATGAACAAGATTCTTGCTAAGTTCTGGAATTTTTTTAAAGGCAGAGTATATAAAATATCTACTCTCAGCATTATTTGTAAAACTATAGGCTTTTCTCAAATTTTTCTTAAGTCACACAAATGGAAAATCATGTATTCTTTAGCTTTTGAAGCAGTTCAAAAGTACATATTAGTTTATGAAGGGGTATGTTTTAGAAGGTCAAAAACAAAACCAAACTACAGTAGAACCTCCATAGTTGACCACCTCACTGCATTGATCACCTCTTTAAATTGACATAGACCAGACAGGACGACATGTACTCAATGGAAGTTCCTTATGTTGACCACCTCTGTGTGTTGACCAGTTTGTTATAACCCATTGGGTGATCCATTTACAGAGGTTTTACTGTAATAAGATTTTTGAGTCTTCTACATGTAGAGGGACTGAAAAATGAGCTTACGTCTGTCTTACGGTATTATGGTGTGTGGGTTGATATGCAATTTATTGGTTTATCACCTAAACTAGGACACTTTGGAGTGTGAAAGAGGACATTATTCTAAAATGTAACTTAATTTTTTTTGGTCAGTCAAGACAGGGTCTCCCTCTGTTGTCCCAGCTGGAGTTCAGTGGCATTATCATAGCTCATTATAACCTCAAACTCTTGGGTTTGAGCACAAGCCTCTTGCCTCAGCCTCCTGAGTAACTAGGACTATAGGCACATGCCCCCACACCCACTAATTTTATTTTTTGTATGAAGGGGTCTTGCTTAGTTGCTTTCACTGGTCCCAAACTCCTAGCGTCAAGCACTTCTGCCACCTTAGCCTCCTGAGTTGCAGGGATTAACAGGCATGAGCACCCAGACTGGCAGAGAGTAACACTGATAACTTGGTACCAATGATAACTTATCATTGATAAAGTGACCAATGGGAAATGGTCACTTTCTAGGTGCTTCCCTTGGAGCTATGTACTCATGCCAGCACATAGTCCTCCCTTCAAAACAATTTTAGAAATCTTTTTCTGGAATGACCATCAGAGCTTTCATTGTACAGCACACAAAAACAGGTGACAACAATAATGAAAGCCACTCAGCAGCATACCACCACATGGCAACACCAACACAGCTATGAGACACTGGTATATCAAGGTTATGAAACCTTACCAAGTTGTTCGTACAGTGCTGCCAACATACACACAAAGTGGCAAGTTCAACAACTTCTTTGTTAGACCTTCTGTGATGACAGCTTTAATGGTCATTCCAGAAAATGAGTTCCAAAATTGCTTTGAAGGGTGGACTAGGCCCTGGGGTTAGTGCAAAGCTTCCCAAGTGGAGTATTTCAAAGGTGACTGTAATGATATTCAGCAATGAGGTATGTAACACTTTTTCTATAATGAGTTCGTGAACTTAATTAGACATTTTATCTTCTATAACTTATTTTTACTTAATCATCTGTCTTCCACATCTGTCTCATTTTAAATTTAATGTAATTTATATATGATTTGATTTCTAGGTCAATGCTAGTTAAAACTTAACCCATCACTGACTTTTATTGCTGTCGTAGGCTGTAGCTTTTAATAGTCCAAATTATTTTTATAGGAAACCATTTTCCTATTGAAATTTTTCTTTTTTTTTAATTCTTTTAGTCTTTTTTTGATCAAATTTTGAGAATCTGTAAGATAAATAGGTGAATTGCTGGGTTGACAAACCTGAATATTTGACATCTTACCATATACTTTTAAATTGTTCTCTAAGGTGTAAAAATGTATATCAACATTAGAACGATCATTTTCCCATATATCATCCAACACTGGATATTATTAGTCATTAAAATCTTTGCTAGTTTTATTAGTGAAAAGTGGTATTGAGCTTTAATTTGCATTTCTTTGATTAGTTTTGTAAGTGACCATCATTTTACATGTTTGTTAGCCATTTACATATCACCTCTATAACAGTGTCCTTTTTCTGTTGGGTTTTTTTGTTTTGTCTTTCTTTTTTTATTTTTTATTTTTATTTTTTTTTGAGACAGAGCCTCAAGCTATCCCCCTGGGTAGAGTGCCATGGCATCACAGCTCATAGCAACCTCCAACTCCTGGGCTCAAGCGAGTCTCCTGCCTCCGCCTCCCAAGTAGCTGGGACCACAGGCGCCC
>CAUYQV010171114.1:0-31391 GCA_963574575.1 Galagoides demidoff | reverse complement strand
TGGGTAGAGTGCCATGGCATCACAGCTCATAGCAACCTCCAACTCCTGGGCTCAAGCGAGTCTCCCGCCTCCACCTCCCAAGTAGCTGGGACCACAGGCGCCCGCCACAACGCCCGGCCATTTTTTGGTTGCAGCCATCATGTTTGGCGGGCCCGGGCTGGGGATTCGAACCCGCCACCTTAGGTGTACGTGGCTGGCGCCTTAGCCGATTGAGCCACAGGCGCCCAGCCAATTCTGTTTATTTTTTGAATCACATTTATTGACTTGTGTATGTTGAACCATCTTCACATCCTTGGAATAAAGTCCATTTGATCTTTTTAATATGCTAATATTTAGCTGAGGATATTTGCATCTATATTCATAAGGAATATTGATCTGTGGGTCTTGTTATTGTTGTTATTGTTGCCATATCATTTCCTAGCATTGGTATCCAGATGATATTGGCTTTGTTGAATGAGTTGAGGAAGATTATCCTTCTTCACCTTTTTGAAAAGTTACAGTATGATTGGCATCTTTTCTGTGCATGTGGTAGAATTTGGCTGAGAATCTGTCTGGTCCTAGGTTTTGTTTTGTTCTTGTGAGAATTTTTGTTGTGAATACAATTTTAAAACTCACTATTTTTCTGTTCAGTATTTCCATTTCTTCCTTATTCAACCTTAGGAATTTGCATGTTTCCAGGAATTTATGCATTTCCTTTTAATTTTCTAGTTTGTGCAGGCAGATATGTCCATAGTATTCTTGAATCATCTTTTGTATTTCTGTGGTATCAGTTGCAATGTCTCCTTTTTCATTTCTGATTGAGCTTATTTGAATCCTCTCTCTTCTCTTCTTGGTTAATCTAGCTAGTGGTCTATAAATTTTGTTTATCTTTTCAAAGAACCAACTTTTCATTTTTTTAATTCTTTGGATTTTTTTTCTTTCAATTTAAGGCACTTCTGCTCTGATCTTTGTTATTTCTTTTCTTCTGTTAGGTTGTTCTTATTTTTCTTGTTCCTTGTAGTGTGACATTAAATTGTACATTTGTAACCTTTATGTATGTTTGATGTAAGCATTTCTTGCTATACATTTCACTCTTAGCACTGTTTTGTTGTGTCCCACAGGTTTTGCTATGTTGTGTTACTATTATCCTTCATTTTAAATCTTTTAAAGTGGCTATCTTCATTTCATTGTTGACTCAAGGATGGTTCAGGAGCAAGGTGTCAAATTTCCATGTATTTGTCTAGTTTTGAAAATTCCTCTTGGAATTGGTTTGTTTTTATTCCACTGTGGTCCTCAAAAAGACTTAACATGACTTTGATTTTTTTTAAGTTACTGAGACTTGTTTGGCAGTCTGCCATAGAATATGGTGTAACTTGTAAAATGTTCTATGAGTTGATGATAAGAACGTACAGTCTACAGTAACTGGGTAGATTGTACTGTGTGTATCTGTTAGGTCCATTTGTTCTGGAGTCCAATTTAAGTCCAGTGTATGTTGATTTTCTGCCTCCATGATCTGTCTAGTGCTGTCAGTGGAATGTTTAAGTCCCCTACTGTAATTTTACTGTTGTCTAACTCTTTTCTTAGGTCTAGTGGTATTTATTTGACTAATCTGGGGGCTCCAGTGCTAGGTATATATGTATTTAGGATTATTATATATTCTTGTTGAATTGATCCCTTTTTTATTGTATAATGCCCTTGTTTGTCTTTTTTTTTTTTAATCATTGGTGACTTAAAGTCTATTTTATCTGCTACGAATATAGCTATTCCTGTTTGCTTTTGGTTTTCATTTGCATGGGATATTTTTTCCCATGCCTTTAATTTGAATCTATAAAAATACTTTAAAAAGATTTTATAAATCCTATAAAATTAAAAATAAAAATCTTACCTTGTATATGAGTCTTTTGAAGGCAGCAGATATTTGGATTCTGTTTTTTTTTTTCATTTTGCCAATCTATCTTTTAAGTGGGCCATTTAGTCCATTTATAGTCAATATTAATATTTATAGGTGAAAAATAGCCCTACCATAATGTTTATTGTTACATAATTTAATTCCCTAGTATTTTCAACTGTGTTAATGTTTTATAAACCCTGTGGGTTTTATACTTTCTTGTGTTTTTATAATGGCAAGTTTCAACCTTTTAAATATTTCAATATTTAGAGCTCTTTTGAACATTTCTTGTAGGGCTGATTTAGTGGTGACAAATTCCCTTAGCATATGCTTGCCTGGGAAAGACTTTATTTCTCTGCCGTTTATGAAACTTAGTTTAGCAGGATACAAAATTCTTGGCTGACAGTTATTTTGTTTAGGAAGACTAAATATAGAACCCCAGTTCCTTTTGCTGGCTTGTAAGATTTTTCTTGAGAAGTCTACTGTTAGTATGACAGGATTTCCTTTATAAGTGATTTGACGCTTTTGGCTTGCTGTTTTTAGAATTCTTTCTTCCACATTGATTTTAGCTAGTCTGATGACTGTATGCCTGTTAAAGCTCTTCTGCAATTAATCTCTTAGGAGTTCATTGAGCTTCTTGTTTGTAGATGTCTAAATCTACAAACTTGCACGACCAAGCAAGTTTTCCTCAATTATTCTCTCACATTGGTTTTCCATATACTTTTGCCTTTAATTCTTCTCCCTCAGCAACACTATAGTTCTTGGGGTTGGCTGCTTTATATATAACCTCATATTTCTCAAACTCCTTATTCATTTCTTTTAGGTATTTTTTTCTTATTTTTATTTCACTGGGTTAATTCAAAAGACTTGTCTTTAAATTTTGATATTTTTTTCTCTGCTTGATCTAGTCCACTATTAAAACTTCCAACTGTATTTTGTAATTCCCTAAAAAATAGTTCACTTCCATAAATTCTATTTGTTTTTATTTGAATTATTGATCTCTTTAGTAAATTTTGATTCATATTGTGAATTGCTTTTCTGATTTCTTTGTGTTGGTTTCCCATTTTCTCTTGGATCTCATTGAGCTTTCTTATAATGTATACTTTGAATTATTTGTCATTTCATTATTTTCATTTTAGTAGAATCCATCACTGAAGAGCTGGTGTGGTGCTTTGGGGACATCGTTATACTCTATTTTTTCTTTCATATTATTGGTAGTGTTCTTACCATGATTCCTTCTCATCTAGAGAAGCTGTCACTTCTTATTTGTGAATTATTTTTTTGTTTGGATAGGACTTTTTCTCTCTTAAGAATGTGACCTTAGGATATGTTTGGTGGGAACTTTTGCCTTTTTTTATGAGTGTGTTCAGGTGGGCAAGGATCTTTATGAATTCCTTGGTTATAGATAGCTTTAGTGTGGTGGTTTTCTCAAACGCTAGCTATTTTTAAGTTGTAGTCGTGGTATACTAGACATGTGATCATGTCCCCTGCCTAATGCTGAGAAGGTGAGATGGAGTTCTCCAGAAACTTATCTGTTTCCCTATGACTGTACACTTCTGTCAATTACATTGAGACATCTAGTTCATCTTCCTGGCCAGTAGGTGATAGTTGCAGGTAAGTTGGCCAAGAGCTGTACAGTTGTGTCAGCCAGTGCTGTGGATGGGTTATACCACTACACTTCCCTGCCAGTAGGTGTTGCCTGTAGGAGAGAGTAAGCTGCAGTGGTGTTCTGGGATTCACGTTCAGCTTTTATCAGAAGTACTCTGTTGTCCCAAGAAATAGAGTAAAGCCTTGAAATTTCCAAGAGTCCCTGTCCTGCTTTTTGACATCATTAAGATGAATGGGGGTGGCAAAGCCAAAAGAGGTTGGGTCAGGCAAGCCTGTGTTCACACTCCCCGATGGTGGACAAAAGCACTGCGGTAGTTTTTGGGTTGCTGGGGCAAGCTTTGAGGGAGGGGCAGAAGTGCCTCCACCACACCAAAGTATATGTATGGAGGTAGAGGGGCAGTCCATAATACACAGCTCAGCAGGTGGTAGTGGAACCTGCTCAGCTCCCACTCCCTTGACCTGGCAGATCTCCCTCCAGTGTCTGGTCTCTGGCAGCAGGCCAAATTAAGTAGGCCAGTCATAAGCCATCTGTGTTCATGTTGCAATGCTTCTCCAGGCTGCAAGCTAGTTAGCAATTCTTAGGCCACAGTCTTACCAGGCTGCTCCTGTGAAGGGAGGAGCACTTTTCTCCCATACCACAGCATGAATACTGTCCTCTAAGTTCTGCCTATAGGGTTTTTTTTTTCCCACTCCAGATAAGATCACGGATTTCCTCCACATTGTCTTAAATGATATAATCAAGTCCAGACAAGATTAAGCTAGCAGACCTTTCTTCAGGTCCCATGAGTTCAAGTACTGACTATGATAGAGGGGAGAGGGCTGGTCTCAGGCTGCCTGTGGAACACTTAGGCAGGTCAGTGGCAGTTGTGCTGTGGCCCAGCCACTGGGAGGGGTATAAGCCCTCTCCATGGGAGTATCCAGGTAGACAGCTCTAGGAAGGACCAGCAGGCATAGAGCATTTGGTCTGAATGTACCTCAGTCCTTCAGTAGCCCACAGCTGTGGTGGTGGAACTTGTCTTTGAGGCGTGTGATAGTGCCTGTGTTCCCATCTCCATCCCTGGTGCAACAACCAACATCCAGCACTTTCAGGGAATAGCTCAGAGAGTCAGAGGAAGGGTTCCCAGAATGGCTCCATGCTGCAGATGCCCAGCAGTTAGAAGTCTGTGGAACTCCAGGTGAGATTGAGAAGTGGCACTGTGTGATTTTCAGGCAGCTGCCTATGGGCGTCTGGAGGCTTGTGCGGGTCAAGGAGCTCTTCTGTAGCTAAAACTGTAAAGGTCCAAGGTGAGAGTATGGAACTCCAAGGTTCTCTCACTTATTCCTTCCCTAGGCCTAAGTAGAGGGCATTCAAGGCCCTCAGCAATCCCAAGCAGGCAGATTTGCTTCCCCTTCTTTCACTCTCTTTTGTCTTCCATGGCATCTCTTTTATACAGGCAGTCCCCAGGTTACAAACATCTGACTTACATTCAGCTTGTATTTATGAATGGAGGTTATCATGGGTAATAGGCAAATATATCTGTTCTAACTTACATACTAATTCAACCTAAGAACAAACTTACAGAACCTATGTCATTTGTGACCCAAGGACTGTCTGTATTCAAGCATTCTTTCCCAGATGACTTATAGGAAGTATGAGTATTTAATCAAGAGCCCGATTCTTCTCTGAGGAAGAGCCACATACCAGCTGTCTCTAGTTAGCCATCTTGTCCTCTCTTCAGAGATGTAAGGATTAAATGATATAATAACTCTCATGCACTTAATATATATGGTGGCCATAAAGTTTGTGTGTAATTTAAAGTAGTGTGCAATTTTAAACTGTACACAAACTTTATGGACACTTTGTATATCTAACTATGTAAGTCCCTTGGTTCACTTAAGTTTCATAATATTTTGCAGACAATATCTTACCTAGGTGCCATGTGACTTCTTATGGGGTTTTTGGCTATGAAATACTGAAATATTTTAGGTTTTTTACTAATAGAAGAAGATTTGTAGAAAAATTAGAATTTAAATAGGTTGCTCCTTTTCATTTTTTTCTATATTTAGAATTCACTGAGTGAAATAATTTCATAGTCACAGATGAATGGAAAACCATAGTGAAACTGCAAATTAGGATAAAATACTAGCGTCTTGATATATTTGTTCAAATGAAATTTCCCCCAGCTCCCAGTATAATTTACTAGATAAGTATAGTCTAATCACATGTACAATATTTCTTTTTTTGCAATACACCAAGATAGTTCTACCATTTAGTGATTATGTGGAACTGGGCCAACTAAGAATGATATACCAATTGCTGAACATCCCACTCAGAGTCTTCTCAACACAAGAAGCTGAGGGAGTATTAAAACATACATCCATTAGAGCTGGATAACAATGGGGGAGTAATGTACAAATGGCTAGCATATGCTTACAGCAGAATTTCTAAAGTACAAAGCCATTTGTTTTTCTCATCCAATTAAATATATTAGTTGTGAAATTGCAAAGTATTATTTTGATAAATGTTTGTAGTTCAAGGCATATTGTGTAGGCCAAAATGCCATGATAGCCCTGAGAAGTGTATTTATTTATTTAAATTATATAAAGCAGAACAAAGACTCAGATAAAAAGACATTTTCAGTAGTCCCTGATTCTGACACTGATGGGCATTCTGGAAGTTCATTTTGAGAGTGTTAAATATATAAGGCTCACCCTTAGTCTCATAGGAGTTTAAATAATCATGAATGCACTCATGTTGATTTCAGAATTTTAATAATCAGTTATTTTTCAAGCTTTTGTCGTAGATTCTGTTGTATAAAATTCCACATCCCTCCCTATCCTCATGTTGCATTAGCGTCTTTCAAAACTCAAATTTAGGTAGAATTATGTGATTTGCCTTAGAAAATGGAATAAGATGGAAATAACAGTGAGCCATTTCCAGCTTACTGGATCCCAAGAAAGAATTAGAGAAAATGCAGCAAACACATTATCACACCAAACACCAGCTTAGATCAGCCGATGTTCACATATGTGATCAAGCATATCTGACATGAGCAAAACTACCTACTCTACCCTCGCCTAGATTAACCAACTCTCAGTCGTGTGAGGCATCACATCTGAGATAAGAAGAGCTGTCCAACTGAGCCCAGCCTAGATCGACCACCCCCCACTTGAATGAACAAGTAAAATTCAAATTAGCAAAGTCTCCCAGCGGAGTTCAGCATAGATTAGTTGACCTGTAGAGTTACGAGCTGAACTAATGCTTTCCTTTTATGCCAATGAGAT
The DNA here is from genome assembly GCA_963574575.1 of Galagoides demidoff. Taxonomy (NCBI): domain Eukaryota; kingdom Metazoa; phylum Chordata; class Mammalia; order Primates; family Galagidae; genus Galagoides; species Galagoides demidoff. Next base: position 24,652 of record CAUYQV010171114.1, on the reverse strand, counting down.
TTTGTGGCTGTTGTAACATAGTACTTTTGTGACCACGATTAACTAATAAACTGTGCACAAGATTCATAAAAAGGTTAGTAATGTCATGCTATAACAAAACTCTACTGTCATGAGTGAAGACCAATAGATTTATAGATCATTACACAGATATAACCTGTCAGAATTATTTCACTTCCATTTCTCAACCTATCTACTTGTCATAAATCTAAAACATAACTATACTGTGTAATAAAAGCTTATCAGCCATAAAACCAAGAACATCTTTGAATTAGTATAAATGGTCCATTTGAGATTTTATCTTAGGCTCTTTCTTCTAAATTTGGAAATCAATATTTACTCTATTACTTTTTAAAATTACACTTTCAGGTACCAACTTGTTTTTGCTAGTATGAAACTAATTCTTAAAATTTGGACCTTGTATTTCTGAGGGAAAGGGTGTGTGGAGAGTTATTGTAAATGTTCCTGGAAAACATATTTTTATGTTTTCACATATCATGAAATTAGTATTTTACTAAAATGGCTGGAAGCCACTGCCATAGAATAGTTCTTATAAGGCAATAAATAATATGAAAATAAAATTAAGAGAACAATTTTATTCATTATATCACCAAAAAGAATCAAAGCCTTAGTAATAAATTTCAGAAAAGAAGTGCAAGTCTTGTAGACTGAAGACTACTACATATAGTTGAAAGAAATGAAAAAAGTCAAAATAAATCAAGAGATAGTTCATGTGTATAGATTATAAGTCTCAAAATGGCAAATTTATCTATAGATTCAATGTGATGAGATTCACAGGGATCTTTTCTTGCAGAAGTTAACAAGGTGTTCCTAAAAATTCGATGGAAATGCAAAGTACACAGGATGACCAAAAAAATCTGGAAAAAGAAGAACAAAGTTGGAGGGTTTATACTTCTTAATTTCAAAATTTATAAAACTGCATTAGTAAAGACAATGGTAATGGTATACACATAGGCATGTATATTAGTGGAACTTAACTGGAAGTCTCAAATTACACCCTTATACTTATGGTCAATTGATGTTCAGTAAAGTTGCCCAATCAATTTAATAGGAAAGGGATATAGCCTTTTCAACAAATAGTCCTGGGATATTTAGATAGCATATGCCAAAGGATAAATTTTCATTATTACCTCACACAATAAGCAAAAATTAATTCAATATCTATCATACCAAAATGCAAGAGATAATACTATAAAACTTGTAGAAGAAAAATTTTGTGACCAAGTTCTTAAATATAACACCAAATGCATGATTCAAGCAGCAAATATTGACAAGTTAGATTTTATGTAAATAGAAAGCTATTCTGCTTCAAAACATACCATTAAGAAAATGAAAAGACAATACACAAAATAGGAAAATAATACTTGCAAATTATACATCTGATAAAGGGCTGATATCAAAATTAATTAAAGAAACTTACAACTCTATAACAAGAACAATCAAATTATGAAATGGGCACAACATTTGAATAGACATTTCAGCAAAAGAAGAAAGATGTAGGGATACTAAATGAGCACATGAAGAAATGCCAACATACTTAGTCATTCTGAAAATGCAGATTGAAGACACAATTAGATAGCAGTATAAACCACTAGACTGGCTGTAATTGTAAAGGTAGATAATAACAAGTGTTGACAAGAATGTGGAAATATTAGAACCCTTTTACATTGCTTGTGGGAATGTAAAATGTTGCGGGCACTTTTAGAAACAGTTTAATGATTTCTTAATAGTTAATCATAAGCATACTACACAACACAGCAATTCCACTCCTAGATATCTATTCAAGAGATGAGCCTTTGTGCTCTCTCAAGGGCCTGTGAGAAAATGTTCACAGAAGCATTTTTTTATAACAGCTTAAAACTGGAATCCATCCAAATGCTCATCTGGTGAAAAAATAAACAAAATCTTTTATCCGTACAATGCAACACTATCCATCAAGAAAAAGAAACAGACTATTAGTATATTCTAAAATATTAACAAACCTCCAAAACATAATGCTAAGTGAAAAAGCCAGATGCAAAGGACTATGTATCCTATGACTTTATTTATGTGCAATATCCAGAAAACATAAGTTTTTAGACACATAAAAGAGATCACTGATTGCTTGTGGCTGGGTCTAAAAGTGGGTATTGACAGCGTGTGAGCATGAGGGAACATTTTGGAATAATAAGAAATGGTTTAGAACTTGTCCATGAAGGCAGTTTTACGATTCTATACATTTAAAACTCATTGAAGTGTACAGAGTGGGTAAATTGTGTACATTGTACAGCAGTATAACTATACAAATGACATATGAAAACATGGTTGTCTGTGCTGATGCCCTAAATCTCATTAAAATAACACAAAAAAAACCAAAATGCATATCAACTCTCAACTTCAAAAACAAAAGGAGACTACAAGAGAAAAATAAACAAAATTTTGAAAGATATACATGGTGTCTATAAAGTTTGTGTCCAATTTAATAGACAATTATTTTAAGTTGCACATGAACTTTATAGACACCCTGTATAGTAGATAAAAGTGGAAAGAAATGACTTAGTAGAACAAAAAGAGCTAAGGCCTAAGTAGATACAGGAGAAAAAATAACAAAAAGAAGTGAATAAATTTTTCTTTGGAAAACCCGAGTAAGTTATTAGATTAGTACACCCCAGTCCACACACGCCTACAGAAAGCTTGTATGAACTTGAGGTAACCTGAAAGGATAAGGATAGTTTAAAAATCTAGACAAAAAACTGTTATAATTCCTGTACCCAATACCAACTCATGTCAGCACATGCCTAAGAAGAAAAGTATGGTTTGTTTTCTGGCAAAACTGTAATAGAGAGGTTCTAGATTGCCTGGCATGCTGTTTACTCAATGGCAAATTTAGAATTTCCCTCTAACCCAATGTCTGAAATGCTTATGGTAAATTTTTAGAATGTGAATAAAAGTTTTTGTTCAATATAAAGAAGTAGTTTAAGTAGAACATTAATGAAGAAATGTAAAATTTTGAAGACATAGTGTTTAATAAGTTAAAAAAGTTCCTTTCTATGATTAGATTTCTGAATTCTTTGGACTGGTATTTCAATAAGCTAGCCAGGTATTCGCAACCCCACTGGGTCATCATGCATTATCCTCTTTTATATATATTTTTGTTGAAAATTTTTGAATTGATATTTATGAGGGATATTAGTGTGCAAGTATCTTTTGTCTTATCATCCTTGTCTGTTTTTTTTTTTTATTAGTGTAATGCTGGTTTTATAAATTGAGCTAGGAAAGATTTCTTCCTCAAATATATTCTGGGAGAATTTCTGCGGAGTTGTTATTATTTCTTCTTGAAATATCTGATAAAATTTGCCAGTGAAGCCATCTGGACCAGAATTTTTCTTTGTTGGAAGTTTTCAAATTCAGTTTCTTAGAATAACATAACACTATTCATGTCACCTATGTCTACTTCAGTAAGTTGTATTTATTTTGTTTCTTTGGTTGGTTTTTGGTTTTGTTTTGAGACAATGTCTCACATTGTCACCCTTGTTAGACTGCCCCAGTGTCATAGCTTACAGTAACCTCCAACTCTTGGGCTCCCGTGAGCCTCTTGCCTCAGCCTCCTGAGTAGCTGGGACTACAGGTACCTCAATGCCCAGCTAGTTTTTCTACTTTTTTTAGTAGAGAAGTGGGGTCTCACTCTTGCTCAGGTTGGTCTCGAACTCCTGAGCTCAAGCAATCCACCTACCTTGGCCTTCCAGTGTACAGGCCTGAGCTACTGTAACTGGCCCATCCTTCGTTGAATTTTGGAAGCATCTGTCTTTTGAAGAATTCATCCACTTCATCTAAATTGTGGAATTCCTTGCTATAGGGTTCTTTTTAGTAGCCTTTTTATAGCATGTTAGTATTGCCTTACAATGATCTCCACTATTTCCTTCCTGATACTTGTAATTAGTGTCTCCTTTTTTTTTCCATTGGTCAGTCTGGCTTGAAGTTCATTGATTTTTATTGGCTTTTCCAAGGAAGCTGCTTTTAATTTCATTGATTCTTCCTGCTCTTTCCCCCCTCATGTTCATTGCTCTTATCTTTATATATGTATTTTTTCCTTTTTCTTGCTTTTTGTTAAATGTCTTCTTCTTTACCTAGTCTCTTTTGGTGAAATCTTATATCACTGATATGAGATCTTTCTTCTTTTATACTATAAGCATTAAATGTTATAAAAAAAAACTTTATCTGTATTCCACAAATGCTGGTATGTTATGATTTCATCATTCAACTCAAAATATTTTCTAATTTCCCTTGCGATTTCCCCTTTGACCCATGGGGATTATTCAGTAATATTTCCTTCTCTGAGTTCCAGTTTAATTTTGTTACACTCAGAGGACATAGCTTCTATTGAGTTTGAACTATTTTAAATGTGTCAAGCTTTGTTTTATGACGCAGAATACATCCTCTCTTTGTGACTCTCACTTGTGCATTTCCAATTTTTGTGTCGTAGAGGTTGCTGGTTGTTACTAATACTGTGTTGCACTGATGCCCTGTTGAGAGATAATAAGGGAAAGGGCAGTTAACAAACAGTTAAAAAGCCAAGCATGACAGCCAATGTGTCTCTGAGGCAGCCTAATGGGTGGGATTCCCTTGGGAGAACAAGCACCTCTGAGGAGTAAATTCAGGATGTGCTAGTTAAGGTCCTAGACTAGGCCCAGAGATGTTTAAATTATCAGCCAAGGGAAGTCTTTTCTGTTAAAGTCAAGTATTTTGTTTGGAGGGATGCTAAAATATGAGGTGGGGGTGTTTGAGAGGATAATCTTCAGGATTTGCCTCCATATATCCCCCAAATTCCTGAGAACCTGCAAAAAATGGCCCACTATTGTACAGTAAGGTCTAGCTCTTTTCCTCTGAGGGAAGAAATTGCAACGGCTTTTTTCCTGCAGGGCAACTGGCATCCCCACCTCCAGAGATGTCCTTCCTCCTCTCCTGGTTGCCAGGGCAATAAACAGGGTTAAATCTCATCATACTTTGGCTCAGAATATGATGATTTTGATAAGGAGGAAAGCAATTACACTCTGAAGGAGTTGCAAGAATTTGCTAGCATATCCTGCAGAAGCCACAATACCCCCCTTGGGATTGGATTTTGAAGATGATTCTACAGGGAGCTGCAATGTTGAAATGTAAGGCTCGGGTTATCAGGAATTCATTTACTTAGGGCACTTCTTCAGAGCATGTGATTTAACGCCCTGGCAAGACCCTGGATGGGACAAACTCACTGCTAGTGTGTCTCTTAGAAGCCTGGAGAAAGCAATGTGTTATGCTGTGGGAAGTGAAAATGCCAGAGTTGCCCTGACAGATGGTAGAGGAAGGAATAAAAAGGCACAGGGAAGTGGGAATGCTGGAATGAATATATTATGTGAGGCTGTAAAACCCACCGGAGAATGATGTTATACAGGAGAACATAAAGGCCCTTGGGGGGCACTAGCATCCTTAAGTTCAATGGTGACGCCCACTTCTGCAGGCCAGAGCAGGAGACCGGATCACAGAGATTGGCTTGTTTATAGCCATGGGGGTGATGGGTAATAAGGGAATAGAGCCAGAAACCAGAACTGATATGTTCTCCTTTAAAAACCTTTTTAAAAATGAGTTACTCATGTGATTCTGAGGTACATCTAGGTTTGGAGTTCTCCAGTATTCTTGGTATTCTTTTCACTATTAATAAAACAATAGGATTCCCTTCTTGTTTCCTTAGGTCTACTCATACATAAATAATTCTTTTCCTCCTATAATGAAAATATTGCTCATCATAGAAACTTAGGGAAAAGGGAGATCAAAAAGTAGATAGAGATAATTTTTGGCACCAAGGATAACACTAAAGTGAGCATTCTTGCCACTAAATCCTGTGCATTTTCATGATGATTTCCTTCAGATAAATTCCTAGAAGCAGAATAGCTGTGCATGTTTTCAGGGTTCTTGGCACATGCTGCCAGATTGCCTCCAGAGTCTCAACAGATGACTCCCAATTTCAGCCTGTTAACATTCCCATACCCCATTCCGTTACCTACGTGAGTCATTATCATTTTGTACACTTCTGCCAGTTTAATAGGTAAAATTGTGTCTCACTTCATTTATATCACTTTATTATTTATGAGATTGAACTTTGGGGGTTTTAGCTTGTTCTTCATGTTTGTTTGCACTCTCCATTGCTTTTCCAAATTCATCTGCGGTGTTTGCCAATTTGGGGGAAATGTTACTTTATCTTTTGTATTTGCAATAGGACTTTAATAGGAGGAATTTTTATTTTCCTGATTCGCCATTTGGCTTCCATCCTCTTCGCTGCATTTTCTGCTAAAGTTTGTTCCATCATGTATGACAGCTTTCTTTCCCCTAGTACATTGACATGGCATTTAATCACATGTTTATATCTAATATATATGTGATCTCTATCAAGAGCTTCTTTTTCACTGCACTGACTCTGTGATAGCAGTATGATTTAAAATTATTTTGTAATACAAGTGCTTCTAATTTTTTATAGAACTTTCTTTTTTATTTATTTTAAAATATTAAGGAGGTAAAGATATTTTTGTTACATGCATACCTTGTATAATTTTGAAGTTAGGACTTTCAGGCTGTCCATGAACAGAATAGTGTTAATTACACCCCCAAAGTAAGTTTTTATCTATCACCCATCTCTCGCTCTACTTTTTCAAAGATGTTTATTTTGCATCAACTTTATTTACATCTTAAGGCTTAAGAGTTTGTGCAAGAACAGCTTAAGACCACTCAGTGGTTGTTCCCACCTACTCAGTGGCCTAAGCAGTGGGACCTGCAGACCAGGCTTCTGTGGCAAGATAAGCCCCTCAGTCTTTGGTGGGGTCCTGCTGAGTAAACACGGAAGGTGCCTGAAGCCTTCAGACTAGTCTGCAACCTTGGGCTGAGTAGCAGTGAACTTAGGAGCTGGAGCAGTTCATTCACCTTGAAATTACTCCTTGGATACAGCTTTCTCAGTGGTGGCCTGCTTTTCCTTTTCAATTCCTTCAGGATGTCTATAGAATTAGAGATCAGACATGATCTCCCATGGTGTTCATGGAAGATGGTTGAGAACTTCCCTGGACAGCATCCACGTCCAACTCACTGAGTGGGCTCTCTTATTGTTGCATGGGGTGGTAATGTTCACACAATGCACAGCAGAACCTGTGTTGCACAGGACAATGGTAGGCAGGTAACATAAAATGCCAATGTGAGAAGCTTGTGGTTAGCCCAGGGATCAGTAACCACCAGAAGATATGGCTCCCAGAAAGCTGCCTGGATCTGGTTAGTCAAAGTTCCCAGCCTGAAGTGAACAGCAATAGTAGCTGCTCCAGTGGCAGCAGCAAACTTTCGCACAGATCGCTGTAGGTATTCCTGAATGATGTGACACTGACATCAACAGGGTTTTCGATGGCAACAATGGCACAGCTGCCACCAGAGGCTTCTCCCAGGTCCTCTTCAGATTTATGATGTAAACGTCGTAAGGAATTTGAGGACACATTTCCCCTTCATTTGCAGGGGATCAAAGGATCTGCATACTATGAAAGTTTCCCTTTAAATGAAGACAGGAAGCCAGTACAATGCTGTATGGACCATTCTCTGGGTAGCTCAGAAAGCTTTTTATTCAATTTTCTTGATGCATTACATTCATTTTTTTCTTTCTGATGAACATGGAATTAATTTTCCGTTCCCAAATAAATTGGTTTCACTTCTTTTTAAACATTTTATTTAGTGTATTGTATAATTTGGAAAGAATAAAAATTTGTGTACTATCGAGTCTTCATATTCATTAACATGGCCTGTGTCTTATTCTCATGCAGCTTTATTTCTTTAAATAAGTTTTTGTGATGTCTTGATGTATGTTAATTTTTAATAATTTATTCTTAGAACAAGGAAGTATTTAATTTCTTCCCCTTTCCACTCTCGTCATCTTCCTCACTAAATGTTTTGTTTAGTGTTCTTATACTAATACTCACTTCCCTTGTCTACCAAATGCACAATGCGTCTTTTGCCAAAATAGAAAGCAGATATATGGAAGAAATAAAAAAGAAGGCAAACACTGAGATAAGTGGATAGCTAAGGAAAGGATGGCTGTGCTGCAGGGCCTCAGAAAGGATGCATGATGAAAGTTGAACTCATTGATTCAATGAAGTCATCGACTTGATTATTATAGTTTATAGATTGTTAGCTCCTGTCTCCAGGCAATGATTATTCTAAGCCTGGCATTTCACTGTGATGATGAAGATAAACTCCCTTCAGCAACCTGAAATGACCTTTGGGCTGGAAAGGATAGAGATGGTGCCAATCTCTGTGAAAGCGTTACTGAAAAGCAATCATAGTTTCCATCAGAGGTATCATTCTCATTAATGAGTTTGAGACTTTAATGGAATTGTACAGCACTGTATGAGTTTGACTATATTATGTGTTTTAAGGATTAAAAGAAAAAGAAAATAAGAAAATATGGAGATTTTAAAGGTATACTATTTAATTTGAAGCCAAAGGATTTATTTTTCCAAAAGAGTTTCTGAAAGCAAGTAAATAAACCCTTATAGTACTTTTATCACGCATCCTGGCTCTTAATTGCATGAAGTTTAGTATTTTATCATATACTTCCTCTTCTTTTGGGGTATTTCTGTTGAGAATGTTGATTCCATCCCCCGAGTAAAGTTATAAAATCAGTCAAGGCGTACATACAGAGAGAAACTACATGACACTATATGGTTGAAGTCAACTGCAACAGTGTGTTGATCCGTTTGGACTAAAATGTTGCTGATTTTAAACTTTTCTTCCATTTTAATTTGCAATGTTATAAACACATGTTCAGATTTTCATTTATATAGCAGGTTGCCTGTTGCATGAGGCTAAATTTAAGAGATACAAGACTGGAGATGGAAAAGTTGAGATACTATTACAGCAGTGCAAGGGAGAGAAAACAAAAACCTAGATTAGGTAGAAGGCATGGAGAAAAGGGGACAAATTTGAGTCTGCTTAGGAGGCAAAATATACAGAATTTGGTAAGATATAGCAAAATAGAATATGGAGTCCAGGATAATTCCCAGAGTTGACTTGAAATCATAAAACTTAGGTTTGCATTTTAGCCATCTTTTAAGTGTATGATTTAGGGCACTTAAAGATTTATTTATATCCTCATTGGTCTTGTTTCACCATTTGCAAAATTGTGGATGATAAGATCTTCCACATAAGGTTGTTGTGTGGACTATATTGACTATATAAAAATGCTTTGTGAAATCTAAAGCACTGCATAAAAGTTACTTCATTAAATTACTATATGTCAGGGGAGTACTGGTAGATATTTCTAGATCCATGTGCCAAAAAAAATCAGTCAATGATATCTGTATCTTTTGTTCCTTTGTATAAAGGGTATTTAAAAGGAGACATTGATGAAGTATTTTTGGTATCATGTAACTTGTTTCCCTTGTTACCAGGAAAGATACTAGGGTACAGTAGTACCTTTTTCAAAAGCTAGAATACAAATAGTTCCTTAGGACCTAGCTCAAAGCTAAAATGTGAATCATTCCTTAAGACCTAGCTCAAAATCTAGGTTCTCAATAAGTTGGTGGTAAAGTCATATCTTATTACTTGGCCTTAACTTCCTCATCCATAAAACTAGGGTATTGGCCAAAGTTCTTATTTTTACCATCAGAGAGTAACCAGCTCTCCAAGTCCCAACATTTCTTCTAGTAATCTACTTCAACAAGAGCTATGGACCTAGTTTTAACTCTTGCAAGCCTAATGGGAATGGTAACCTTCCTAATTTAGAAATTAACTCTAATTTTCCTTATTTTCCTTCTTGCTGCTTCATCGGGAAATTTTGAGTGGTATATATTTTCTTTGTCCTTATTCTCCAAAAGACAATATTTGCCTTATCTTGGAGGTTGAATTTTTTCTTAAGATCAAGATTAGATGTTGTTTTCCATGGTCTAGCTTTCCCGTTTTCTTCCATATTAAAAGCTTTCCTCTCTTTACCCCCTCATTTCATTTTTGAACACAAGTCTTCTCATTCCTTAAAGATTACCTCTTCACCAGAGTTTGCTGATCTTTTACTTTATTGCTAAAGGCTATAACAGTGCATTTGTTTAGTTCCCCAAATAAACTATATTTATAGAGACTATATTCCTTGTCCTGTATGATCCCCCAAATCTCTGTTCCTTAGCTTGTTTGTTTGGTTCAGTTAGTGTTTTGACAGACATTATCTTGTTCTCCAAGGGCACAAAGAAACAAATGATATCTCCTCAGGTTTTTTCACATGTCTTAGGGGATCTATTTTATATTTCAGTTATAATTTGTTTTTGATCCCAGCATCTGAGGGTTGTTAGTTCAGCTTACAGTGTTTTCTGGCAAAGCCTATGATTTTTCCAGCCTGAGTCCCAAGTTAGGCAAAGCAGATATGAGTGCCATGCATTAGTTTTCCAGGTGGCCCCTTGACAGACTAAAACTGTATAAAAACAATAATTTGTGAATAAGGTCTGCTCTGCTTCCTCCAGAACCAAGGACCATGGTCCCACACTGGGAATGTAGGTTGCTACTGCTTGAGAGACAAGACCGCTGACATACAGGTGAAGAAATAGAGAAAAGACAAATAAAAACATAAAAGTTTCAAACCATTTTTAAGTTCCCTTTTTCTTGATTCATTCTTAGCTTAGTTGATGTAAACTTTTGACTATTTTCCAGAGTTCTGATGAAGTTTGTTTTGGGAGTTTTTGCCTGTTTTTCACTGTTTCTTTGGAGTCAAGGGGGGTAGGGGTGGGGTGGAAACCTAATACTACTTACTCTACCATTTATGTTGATGCAACTCATTTATGCTATCTTTTATAATTACATAATTACCTAAAACAGTGTTTTAAATTTTTGCTGTGGACTTGAGTTACTGTTTGGGGTCATTTACTTTGAGCCTGGAAAATTTCCTTTCTTGTAAGGAAAGTCAGCTAGCAGTGAATTCTCTCAGTTTTTTTTTTTTTTAATTTGGGAATGCCTTTATTTCTTGTTCATTGTTAAAATATAATTTTGCTAAATATAGAATTTTTGGATGGCAGATTTATTTTTTCTGGGAGTACTTTGTACATATGATCACACTTCTTTCTGATCTCCAGTGTTTTTTATAAGTCAGTTATTAATTTTTTTCAGTGCTCTGTTATAAGTGATGGATCAATTTTTTTCTTGCTACATTAACATTTTTTCTTTTCTGTGTCTTTCAGCACTTTTACTAAGATGTGACTGTTTTTAGATCTCTACTTTTGTATAACTTGGAATTAGTTGAGATTCTTAGATGTATAGTTTAATGTTATTTTTAAAAAAAATTTAGAAGTTTTGAGCCATTATTTCTTCAAATACTTTTTCTACTTCTTTCTTTCTCTCTTGTCTTTTGTCACCCCATTATGCTTATTCCTTCTCTCTCTGTCCATTACATTAGATAATTGCTGTTGGCCTATAACTAAGTACACTAATTATTTCTTTTGCCAGTATAAATTTACTTTAGAGCACCTTTACTGAATTTTTCATTTCGATCATTGTAATTTTCAGCTCCCAAGCTTTTAATTGGAGCTTTAAAATTATTATTATTTTAAATTGATAAATAGTAATTATACACATTTATGAGGTAAAATGCAATGCTTTTATTATACAATGTGGAATGAGTAAATCAAATTGATTAACTTATCTATCTTCTCATTTATCATTTTATGTGGTGAGACAAAATGTAATTTTCTCTCTTAGCAATTTTGAAACATACCATACATTATTATTAACTATAGTCCACACATTGTGGAATACATCTCAAAAACTTATTCTCCTTGCCTAACTATAACTTTGCATCCATTGACCAATGCCTCCTCTTCATCCATCCATCCCACCCTCCTAGACTCTGGTAAACATTTTACTCTATTTCTGTGAGTTTGACATTTTTAAGATTTCACATATAAGTGAGATTATGCAGGATTTGTCTTTTTGTGCTTGACTTAGTCACTTAGCATAATGCCTTTCAGGTTCATTCATGTCATTCTAAATGACGGGATTCCCTTCTTTTCAAAGGCTGAATAGTATTCCATTGCATGCATTTACTACAATTTCTTATCCATTCATCCATTGTTGATCATGTAGGTAATTTCCATATCTTTACTATTGTAAATGATGCTGCAGTAAACATGAAAGTATTCAGTGGCTGTTTGGACTACTTTAATGAAGCCTATTTTCTTCTGCAGTGGAGACCTGTGATGTTGCTTTTCATAGTATGCAGCTGGATACTGGGTTGGCAGTGCTCTTAAGGTGGCTCTCTTTGGCTATCCTTTCCTGACAACATACAGCAGATGATAAGTTTTAGTAATTGCAAACATTACTCTATTGCTTAAATTTGTTAAGTTTATTTTTTAATAAACTTTCTTCCCAGAATACTCTAACTTCTAGAAAAAGAAGGTAGACTTTGAAGAAAGGACAGTGGCATCCAGTTTCAGGGGAATTAAGACACAAGGCTGAAAACTTTGAGGGTTAATGAGTATGACTTTAACAGAGTAGCAGTTAAACGATGAGAATAGTCATAGTGGTGCTGATAGGAAGAAAGATGCAATGAGATTAGAATTTTAGAAAGTCTTAATGTAAAGTGATAAGAATTATTAACAAATGAATTCTTCCTATGTTTCCTTCTCCCTATATACTAAAGAGAATTCAAGTTTGATATGCATTGGTTTCTTCTTTTCATGTGCAGTGGAAGGAGGGTTCTGCTTTATCAGGTTCACTCTTAAGAGCTTTGTGACATAGAATAAATCAAGAATAAAGAAGATGGGCATCATCTTTTAAATCTGGACAAGAGATAAGAACAGAGTATTTTCTGATGAGAACAGAAAAATGGCCAAGAAACTAGAAATAATACTCATCATTTCTAATTATTAGAGAAATGCAAATCAAAACCACTTTGAGATATCACCTAACCCTAGTGAGAATGGCCCACATCACAAGGTCCCAAAGCAGCAGATGCTGGTGTGGGTGCTGAAAAAGGGAACACTTCTACACTGTTGGTGGTATTGCAAACTAGTACAGCCTTTATGGAAAAAAGTATAGAGACTCCTCAAAGAACTCAATTTAGATCTCCCATTTGATCCTGCAATCCCATTACTAGGCATCTACCCAGAAAAAAGAAATATCATTTTATCACAAAGAGATTTGCACTAAATGGTTTATCTCAGCTCAATTTACAATTGCCAAGATGTAGAAACAACCTAAATACCCAATAACTCAGGAATGGATAAACAAACTGTGGTATATGTATACCATGGAGTACTATTCAGCCATAAAAGGGTGGAGACTTTGCATCTTTTGTATTTATCTGGAAGGATTTGGAGAACACTCTCCTAATAAGTATCTCAAGAATCGAAAAGCAAACATTTCATGAACTCAGTACTAAATTGAAACTAGTAGATTAACAACCACATGCTCATATGAAAGGAAAACACAATTAAATTCAAGAAAAGGGAAGGGGGAGAAGAGGTTCAGAAAATTTTCACCCGACAGGTACAATATAGGAGTATATGGTACACTTCCTGGGTGAAGATAATAACTACAACAGACTTGACTTTTACAAACGCAAACAATATAACCTAATGGTATATGCCCTCATATTAATCTAAAAAAAATGAAGGGCAGGGTCATAAAATTTTAATAATAGGCATTATGAGAAGAACTGTGATTTGTGAAGGAAACGAATGAAAGAGAAATGGGACATTTTAAGGAAGTGTTGCTGTAGTTTATGAATTTCTATTGGCAGTAGTATTGGTTGTTCCCCATTTGTTCCTGCACACTCATTCTCTGTCATTCTCTGCTTTGCTTTGTGCTCCTGTTGGCTCTAGGTAGTATATCTCTCAGGGACCTGGTTGGGCTTCTGGAAAGAGTCAATAAATGGAAGATACTAGCATAAGATCAAAGTATGAAAGGAAAGAGATGTTGGGTAGGGTGTTGATTCTCCACCCCCACAGCTAACCTGGAAGCCCTTCTGCCGTAGCAACACTTCCTACTGAGTTTAAATAATACCACTCCCACCCTGGGGTCCTTCATTCCTAGATATGGTACCACTTCCCTCTGTTGTTAGTGCTCAGTGATTTCACTATCTTTGTTGGGTTCCCCTACCTTACCTACATCTTTGTGGCTATTATCTCTATATTAAACATTTCTCAGTCTTTGAGCATGGCACCTATGGTCTGCTGGAACTCTGACTGATACAGCAGTGTTTAAGAAATACAAATGAGGACATTACTGATCTTGAAATTACTCTTGATTGCATAGACTCTTTTTGGCCAAGATACAACTCTAGGACCAAACACATGAATAAACACCCTTGTAAGTGTCTTACGATAAAGGATAATTTTAGCCTCTTACGTAAAGTTCTATGACTCTAACTATGAAAGAGGCTTGAGAGAATGAATTATGTTTCTGGCAGGGTTTTGAGGTAACATTGGATAATTTTAGAAAAGAAATAGATAGATTCCATACTTATTGCACTATCTGCAGGCTTCATGATTTTAGATATGTAATTTCATTTCCTAATGGCTCTGACTTGTCTTAATGAAGTCAGCTAATGCTTTCCTTTAATTTTAATAGGAACTAATTTTATTTCCTTCTCGGCTTTCTAAATTATTTCTTCTCCATCACTGAAAGGGCTATAGCCGGCACACATGGACTGCCTGGGTGCTTAGAATCAGTACTTAATAGGCTTTAACCATAATATGTAGCAACAGAACATAATACTTATTAAAAGAAATGCTAGTGCATTTAGCAAGCTTGCGGCAATGTTTGATTCCAAACACAATTCAGGAGCCACACTTATAATTTTAGCTCTCTGGGTGACTTTTTCAGCTGCTCCTGGTATTTGGTTGTTAGCACAGTATGACCAAGGAGAAAGCAGTTGCTTTCCTTTGGCTCTTTGTAAATCATCACCTCTTTCCTTCTTTATACTGGACATTCTGCCTTTGCCCGATAGACACATTCATGAAGAGTTGCATATGGGGAAAAGTCATTGGAAAATACAATACTGAAAGAAAATACTAGCATGAAGCTTTTATATAAAGAAATGGCTTCTCATTTATTTTCAAACAGATTCAACATAGGAAATACCAATTTGGCGTGTAAAGTATGGTACATTTAACATGTTTGCTTTCTCTCAGCAGCTCTTAAAGCACCTGCAGAGTCTAGCTAGAAAAACAACTTGACTCTAATATGCATTTGTAACTTTCAGCTATTTTTTGAATTAAATTCTTTGCAACGTCTGGGCTTTCAGCCACTATTTCAGTTAATTTGGGAGAAACTTTTATGGCTAATCCTAGGCAAGGTATGTAGGGCAGCCTGCTTGGCAACACTGCTGTTTGCGTTAATGCCTAGCAAAGATATTGCTTTCTTTGTCTTCCTCTCTCTGCATTCTCAGAAAAAGCTCCCCATATGATATTTACCTCAGCTCTTCAATTCCTAGACTTCTCTGATGAGTCAATATAATATATTCATGAATGGGGACCATCATCAGGCATTTGGGGGGAAGATGGAAGACCAGTGAACCTCCTAACAGATTACACCCTATCCTGCCATAACCATACCTTGTTAGGGCCCTCTGGCTGAAGTCTTCAGAGAAAAGACATACAGAACAGACCAAAGAGCCTTTGGAACTCATTAAATTTTCCATCCTTCCTTTTGTAATAACATAGTAAATGTTATGGTTTAATGAGTTGTTTATTTTAATCCCTCTTTATAAGTCCCAGATTGTTATATAAGAGACTGACAGAAGCTAGAAGGCAGAAATGGTTTGTTTTTATAGCCTGGAAAAAGAAGTCTCATGTCTAGTCTCCCTTCACATTCTGGCCTTCCTATGCTCCTATCTGTGTCTGTGTTCATGGGCATAGGAAGAGGCCAACAAAAAAATGAGGACAAAGTGAAGTGGGAGATCCATTTACTGGGCACTTATGTGCCAGACCTTTGGGGCTTTATATACAGTATTTTAGTTAATCGTCATTAAACATTACTAAAAAGATGCTATTATTAGTTTCATTCAAGAAAAAAAGGAGACTGAAGCCAAGTTGACTGAAGTCACAAAATGTACATTCAGTGGCAGATCTGGGATCTGAACCCAGATTTATCTGGTTCCCTAATCTATGTACTTCTTATTGTACCATGATACCTCCCACTTCATAATGTTCCCAACCTCTGAGTTTCCTGTCTGGTTTGAAATAGGTTTTCATGTCTGGACAATGTCCCTGACAGCATCTCATCCAACTATAGAAGATGTTTGGCTGTTAACAGCCCTTCTCTCTGTTTCTTGATAAGACCGCACATATACTATGAGATGACGTACAGCAATCGTGAACTTCAATCCACTGCCAAGATCCTCCTATACTTGCTTATAGGAATGGATTTAATATTCTATTTTAGAATCAGAAGGTTTGCATTTTCATGTTACTTTTCTCACACTCACAGCCTCTCCCACACTCACACCTCAGACTGAACCGGTGTTGGCATTGTTCTGTGGTGCTTCTCTTCCTCACCCAATAACCAGAAGCTGGAGTGAAAAGGCAGCAGGAAGCTAACTACAACCACATGAACAAAGGCATCCAATGCTTCCAAATCTCAAGGAAGCAGCTAGGGTCTGGGTCTTACTCTGGAGTTTGTAAACCTTAGAGATGCCACTGCTAACCTCTTTCTACTACTGTTGCTTCAGCTGCTCTACTTGTTATAGATGCTATTCAGGGAAACCCACTCAGAGTGTCCCTGCTGCAATTTGAAGTTCCTAGACTTTTTTTGGTTGTAGGGCTTTTACAGTAGCTAGGGCTCCTGGGTCTCCTAGTTTGGGTAGAAGTGAGCTCCCATAAGAATCACTGCAACCAGCGTGGAAGAAGACAGGGCTGATGAAGGGTGACTTAATTGGCCTCTCCTGGGCCTTCTAAACCATGTGGAAGCTGTTCATTCTTTTAACTTAGACATATCTCTTAGGTGAATCTTCCCAGGCTTATTAATTTTCTTAGACCTTTAATAGCTGGCAGCATTGGGCTATCAAATGTAAGACAGGGGAAGGTTAGTTCATGTGAACCTCCCAGACCTCTGTAGTGACTCTCTTGAAGAGGCTTACGTAGCCATGAGGTATATCTGGCAAAATCAAAACAGGTCAGAAAATTCTGTATTTCCAAAGTCCCCCCTTTAAGAGGTATGATAGCCTAATTTGGCATTAGGATGAATGCAGATTATAGGTAGGGCAATACAGGAGCTTATTAGCTGAATGCCACAGCCATATTGGGAGTTGTTGTTGTTATTATTATTATACTGATAGGGATATGTGATCAAGAAAGATTGGAGGCATGCTTTAGCAAACATCTTGTTAACCCCTTGCTTTCCATTATTAGGTGGAAACTTGAATTTTCATTTCTGCCAAGGCTCTGTCAAGAGCTGTCTTGGAGAAGCCTTTGTGGATATTAGCAGAATATTTAACAAAAGATGAAGTGTCTGGCTGCTTCTCTAAATGCCTTTCTTTCTTATCATTCTCTTATACTCTTGAGCTACAGTAACTATGCACGGTTCTCGTTCCTCTGTTCTTTTCTATAAAACTCTCAGCTATTAATTATGGCTGTGCTCCAGAGAACTAGTGGCATGTTGATCCAAGTGTCAATGAGGAAGGCTTTTGGATTATTCAGTCTATTCTCTTACTGCTAGGTAGTACTGCTTTCAAACTTCAGATAACATGTGACAGTGCTGTGTCACTTCTCCTCGTATTTCCCCATGTCTTTCAGAAAGAGACCCCCTTAGATCCCAAGGAAGAAAAAAATACATGCACCTGATGCTTTTTGTCCTTCAAACCTCCCTTTATTTGACATTCAACCCCATTTTCCCAGCTTCCTATAGTAGGGAACAGGGAATAACAGAGCAATGTACTTCACAAACAAAAATATCCATTTGCCTCAGCAATTTTTTGTCTTCCAAGATGCCCCAAAATCTCTTGCTGGTTTTTGTCCTGTAAGAGGCTAAAACAAACCAAGTACCCATTTGAATACAGGGAAGAGAAACTAAGTCTAATGAAGGGTCACACGGAAACACACATAGATAAGAAAGGGGTAGGTGGCCACAGACGTGGAGCTTCTTTCATTTATTTGCAAAGTGTGGTTGTGATTAGTGGTAAAAACATGGAGATTTCCGTGACAGGAGTTTGAGATTCACAGGTTTTTGTTTCTCTCTGGCCCCAACACTTTTATCACTGTGAGGACCTTGGCAGAGCTCTGCTCATTTGTATCACTCATAATCTTCTCTGTCAACGGTAAGGTCTTGAATAGCTACATAGTTAATGTGATTCTCTAACCTTACATCACTAAAATTGAGCCAAAAAATAAGAACAGGCTGTCTCATTAGTAAACCTTACTAATACACCTCAACAGCTATTCTCCTAGTCCATTTTTAAACAGAATTAACAGAGATGCAGTTCAGGAAAGATTAACCTTAAGTCCTTTAATAAGAATATAAATAGGGCACATAATAACATATTTCAAGACCTTCTTATAATGAACTACACAGCTTGAGACTTCCTTTGGTATTTACCATGGACCTATGTCAATCCACTGCTTCAAGATTACAATGAATAAAAAATGTACAAAGAAAACCGAATATTATGATAAAAGGAACCAACAGGGATTTAAGACTCTAACCTCAGCAAATCAATGACTTAGCATTATTTAATGACTATTTTAAAATATGTACAGTAAGCAAAGAGACATTTTATTTTGTTTTTCATTGAAAAGGATTTTTAGAAAGGCTGGCACAATTTTTTTTCTTTTATCTTTTCTCACGTCTCCAGTTAATTTGATGCTATAGCTGTAACTGCTTAATCTTTCTGAGCTAAGAGATGTTCGATCATTCAGTATCTAATGTTTAATACATGGATTGCCTATGCCTCTGTCTAGAGCGGAATAGGTCCTTAGTGAGTTTCCAGTTGTTGGAAATATTTTCCCTTTCCTAACCACCCCCTCCCCATTCAACATACACATAAGAAAATAAAGTTAGTGGCAATCTAGAGGCAGAGTGAAAATTAGAGCTTAGAGCTCCTGATTCCCAGATGAGCCATCTTCACAATGTTGAATATTCTTTACCAGAGAGTCTTGCTAGAAGTAAGGCATTCAGTCTTCCCTGCAAGGGCCTATTTGACACTTGTTGACAGCTACCAAAGTGCTTCACATTTCATTGAAGGTGACTATGCCTTCAGTGAGATCTTTCAGAAAGGAGCTTCAACTAGCAAAACAAGCATCAGACAGTTATCTTGACAATGCATATATTCTTGACTTTCCCTGTTAAAGGCCTGATAAAAATCAACAAAAAGGTTAAAAAGTTGATAAGAATAGGCAAATGGTTACTATTAGACAAATTCTGCATTAAGCAGAATTATTGATGTAAGATAATGAAGAATTTTATTGCCAAAAATTTTTCTTTTGATAATACTCACAATAAGACGCCTACATTAAAAATAGATTAAAATTATATACAGTTTCACCAAATGGTAACAAGTGTGCGTGGTATTTGAATGGTAAGTTTCCAGGTTATACAAATAAGTTTCCAGTTATAGGAATGAGACATATTTATGTTATTTTCACTATTTTAGAACATACATTGTATGGTATCAAGCCATTACTTTCTTGTCACTTGTGTTTAGATCGTATGGTTCAAAGAAGTAGGATAACTACACTGACCTAATAAGTTTTGCACATATTGACTGAATTATGACCTGCTAGTCAGATGTATGTCTTTATAATAAATTACTTAATCATTTTATTTTTTGTACATATATTAAGTTGGTACTATGGTCCAAATGGAAACCATTTTGCTATGTTTCAGTGTTATCTGGATTTAATGAGTCTCTGGAGGTCTCTAGATAGGTTTTACTGCCAACTATGATTCAGCCTAACACTGCAAGTGAAACGTTGAACTCAGGGTGTTTTGTCTGCCCATAAATTTCTGCCTGGAGTAGCAACCTACACATTTCAAAGATTTTCAAATGGAAAATTCTTAATATTTTATTATAAGAACACTGAGATGAATTCAATTTGGTATTGGTGTTCTTGGTTTGAAAAAGTTACCTATATTTATTTTTCACGTAAGTACCGCAAAAATATCCCATACCCACCTCTAATAAATTAATTGATTCAATGGATTTAAGCTCTAGTTAACTGCTATTAAACAGTATTTGTGCAACATTTGCATGAACAATGATTATAGGGAGTTAATACTATAATCTTTGCCTTCAGGTCACTTAGAAAGAGGTTGAAAGAAACAACAAAACAGCCCTCAAGAATGTCTAACAAATGTGTATAGAGGAGATGCATGATTGCATTTTCGGTGGGAGAAACAGGAACAAAAGGGAGCCATTCTTCACAGTGTCACCAGATGAAAGAATGGGGGATATCAGTTAAGCTTTTGCAGTGGTCCATGTCTGAAGTGATGAGGGCCTGGATTAGGGTGGTAAAAGCAGCAAATGGAGACATAAAGGTGCCAGAGCATTATAATGAAAGAGCAACCCATTTAGTGATTAATTGATCATGGGGAGAGGGAATTGAAAGTGTTAAAGACACTGTAACAATTCAATCCTGAGTGACCCCAAGGACAAAGGGTCTTTTGTCAGACATAGGAAAATCAGGAGACAGATCTATTCTGGGGGTAGGATAAAAAGACGAATTATGTTGAATTTTGTCAGACTGGCACATAAAGGGTATTCTGTGAAAATTATGTAACTGTATTTCCATGTGGCATTTTACAGAATCTTTTCTAAGTATAAGATGGATAAATTGGGACCAGATATTTGTGTGTGTATATATATACACACACATATATAAAATATGCATACACATGTATATGCATGCACATATATATGGTTAAATAATTTGTGTATTCATTAATAGCTCCATGCTAAACCATCTCTAAAGGGTCTCTATCTTCTGCCTTGTCAAATTAATCATTTACATTAATGAATTGAGTGATAACATGATTGAAATGCTTATTTAACCATTAATGGATACAAAGCCATGAATTTTATTGGAAAATAGATTTTGCCAATATCTTTAGGCCCTTGATATCAGGGTTAGAATTCTGATTTTTAACAAGATGAAATTTAATTATAATACATTGCATCATCACGCTTGTGTGTATAAAACCAGCTCTGTAAATACAGTAGCTAGCACAGCTTTGAGATTACGTGCATTAAAAATAGTGAGGGATATGTGGAAAAGATTTGCTTTCCTAGTCAATAAATTCCTTAAGTCAATAGCACTTGGAGGCTATGTTAATGTATGCTAAACATGTAGAAGAGGTGCTAGGCCTGCTCCATTTTGTGCAGGTCAAAAGATACCTGAAAAATTTATCCTGTTCTTGGTGTGACATTTTGAATGACCTATACGCATCAGATATTCTCAGAGGAAAAGTTACTATGATAGTGAAGAGACTTAAACCTCAACATGCTTCAACATTTAAATGAACTGAAGCTGTTCACTCAGTCCTATTATGAAACTAATTTATAGCTTTCATAGGAAAGCTATAACCCAATTTTAGCCCAATAATATGGGGAGAGGGGAGAGGGAGGGGAGGGAAGGGGAAGAGGGGCGAGGGACGGGGGGTGGAAGGAGGGTGATTGGTGGGATCATGCCTGTGGTTCATCCTATAAGGGTACATGTGAATCTCTCTAAATGTATATAAATGTCTTAACATAAATAACTAAGAAAATGACATGAAGGCTATGTTAACTAGTTGGATGAAAGTATTTCAAATTGTATATAGAAACAGTACACTGTACCCCATGATAGTATTAATGTACACAGCTACAATTTAATAAAAAAATAAATAAATGAACTGAAGCTGTTTAATCTGAAGACCAGAAAGAGGGTGGTGTCTGTGGCTCAAGGAGTAGGGCACTTGCCCCATATACCAGAGGTGGTGGGTTCAAATGCAGCCCCGGCCAAAAACCACAAAAAAAAAAAAAAAAAAAAAAAGAAAAGAAAGAAAGAAAGAAAGAAAGATCAGAGAGAAAATATGAAAAATACTGCAGACTGGCTCACTCAATAAACCATCTAATCTTCTACTATACCTCCCACTACTAAGAGTTATACAATCATAACACTGCACTTTCCAGATTCCCTTATATATAAGCTTCTGCACGTGACCTAGGCTTCATCAAGCATATGCACTTACCCATTAAATTTAAGAGAGAGGTAGAGACTGTGAATACAGAGTAAGAATCTTGTAAGAAAAATAGGAGAAAGCTACTTTTTATGGTCCAAAGTGATTGGTGCTGAGTTGGGGGAAGTGGTATTAGTGGAATTTCTGTTAGAGTAATGCCATAATTTGATTGGGTGTTCCACATTTCTGGCTGTGTAATGTCAAATATTGGGTTTGCTACACTCCCAGACATTCTAGCAACATGTAATAAATCTCTTTAAGCTGGCTAGGGTGAATTTGTTTATCTGTGACTAAGAACCCTGACTTGCACAGGTATACATGCTAGACCAATGGGTAGATGCTACAAAGAGAATGATTTTATTAAAGTTGATCAATGAAAAGGTAAGAAGCTTCAGAGAGAT
The DNA here is from genome assembly GCA_963574575.1 of Galagoides demidoff. Lineage (NCBI taxonomy): Eukaryota > Metazoa > Chordata > Mammalia > Primates > Galagidae > Galagoides > Galagoides demidoff. The sequence continues at coordinate 2,063 of CAUYQV010171114.1, read as the reverse complement.
CATTAGTTGTGTTCACTTTTAAGATAGGCTATCACTTGGTGGGGAAAAAAACATCAGGAGGAACTTGGATGAGATAACTTTTAAGTGTCCTTCTGATTACCTCAGGTTATAGGAATGAATACACAATGAATTCCATGATTGAAATTATTCTCACTTTAGTGTGAATGACAGATAGGCAACTCTCTATCAAGGCATACGAAAAGAGCTATTTACTTTACATGAATGTCATAGTGAAATTAAAGATCATACGTATTTTTGAAAAGGGCACTTTCCTTTATGCTGTACATACTCTGAATAGTCCCCCAGACTAACTCATCCCTCCTCTTTAGGGTTTGGATAAATGAGGCTAATACTCAGACCAGATCTTTCAATATGTCTTGAATTACTCATAGCATGAAACAGAAAAGAAATAAAAGCATTGAGGAAAAAATTACAATTAATACCATAAAGCCATATGAATACATAACTACTACTCTCTGTAGAAGATTTTATCAGGGGCAGAGCAAGATGGCAAACCAGAAAGATCATTGACCTGAGCTCTCCTAGAATGACTTGGGAAAAAGAGAGAACCCAGCCATACCTGGCATGAGGACCTTAACCAGAGTTGTAGGTCAGGGAGCACAATGAGGAGATGATGAGCTAGATTCAGTGTATGATCCAAAGCAGTTGAAATCTGACAAATTAGGCAAGTGATTGTAACCCGCTGGGATCGGCTATTCCCCAGCGAAGATCTGAGATGGGAGGAAGCCTTTCCAGACTTTTCAATTATTGTGGGAAGCTGCATGTTGAGTGGAAAGCTTGGAAGAGTGGGCAGACTTGAACAGCATATAGCAACAAGAGTTGAATATCAGATGGAGTCGATTTGCCATACATTTGGCATGCTTGCAAGGCAGCCATACTGAGAAGGGGGCTGCTATTAGGGGAAGGTCCTGAGAAGGTCTTAGCAGGGGCCTAAAGCATGGTGGTCTTAATTTCTCCTGCTGGGATCAGAAGTCCACTCTTGGGACAGGCTGAGGGCATCCCACACCCTATGGGAACTGGAATCAAGGGGCACTGTGAGACCTGATGCTGAGGATTCTTGAGAGTTTTAAGATCCCTACGCATCAGAGTCTGAATTCTGAGGAAATAATCAGGCAATCACCAAAGGCAACTAAGGTAGGAAGAACCAGAGAGGTTGCTGCTTGTGTTCTACTTCTCCTCAAAAACACCAGAGCGCCACCTTGTGTCCTGGCAACATATTGCAACATATTGTCATTGAGAGCAAGGACTCCATTTTTTGGCCACAGGGAAGAGTTTGGCTTTGTTCCGGCTGAGGCCACTTCAAGAACTAAACTATGAAACAATTTCATTTGAAGCAAGGAGGAAGTGAGAAGGAAAAAGGAATACAAGGGGGAGAATAAGAAGAAAGAACACATGATGAGGAGCCAACAGAAAAATTCAGGCAACATGAAAAACCCAAACAGACCAACTGCCCCAAAGAACCATGAGACATCTACTACAGAAGACCCCGCCTATAAATAATTAATGAACTTAATAGAAAAAGAGTTTAAAATATAGGTTATAAAGACAATAAGGGCATCCACATAGGGGCAGAGGAGGTCAAACCCTTGCTCTTTGTTGATGATATGATATTATAGTTAGACAACCCCAAAGACTCCACCACAAGACTCTTGGAAGTGATCAAAAAAACTACAGCAAAGTCTCAGGATATAAAATCAGTTGTCCACAAATCAGTAGCTCTTGTATATGCCAGTAGTAGCCAAGATGAGAAGCTAATCAAGCTAGTCAATAATTCCCTTCTCAGTAGCATCAAAAAAAATGAAATGTCTAGAAATATACCTAACAAAAGAGGTGAAGGACATCTATAAAGAAAATTACAAAACCCATAGAAAAGCAATAGCAGAAGATATTAACAAATGGAAGAACATACCATGTTCATGGCTGGGAAGAGTCAACATTGTCAAAATATACATGCTTCCCAAAGCAATCTATACACTAAATGAAATCCCATTAAAATGCTATCATCGTATTTTCAAGATTTGGAAAAAAAATTGTCATTTTTT
>CAUYQV010171109.1:0-13472 GCA_963574575.1 Galagoides demidoff | reverse complement strand
CCATGGCATCACAGCTCATAGCAACCTCCAACTCCTGGGCTCAAGCGAGTCTCCTGCCTCTGCCTCCCAAGTAGCTGGGACCACAGGTGCCTGCCACAACGCCTGGCCATTTTTTGGTTGCAGCCATCATTGTTGTTTGGCAGGCCCGGGCTGGGGATTCGAACCCACCACCTTAGGTGTATGTCGCTGGCGCCTTAGCCGATTGAGCCTCAGGTGCCAAGCCGAATTTGTTTAATTTTTTAATGACATAATACTGTGGTTCACCTGATAGACTACAGGATAGTATAAACATAACTTTTACATGTGCTGAGAAAACAAAAAAAAATCATGGTTTTGTTTTGTGATAATTTGCTTTATTGAAGTGATCTGGAACTTAACCCAAAATATCTCCGAGATAGGTGTGCATAAGGAAGGGGGGAATCCAGAATGATTCCTGAAAAGTAGACACAAAAGATCACATATCATGTGATTCCATTTATATGCAATCTCCAGAGTAGGAGATCCTTAGAGACAGAAAGTAGATAGCAGTGGGCCAGGGCTGGGAGGAAAGGAGATGGGAGTGACTGAACGGCTAACAGGTTTCTTTTTGGGGTGATGAAAAATGTTCTGTAGTTAGTAGTGGTGATGGTTCCACAGCTTGTGGATATCCTAGAAACCACCGAGTTGCATATTTTAATTTATTTATTTAGTTTTGAGACAGAGTCTCACTTCACTGGCCTGGGTAGAGTGCTGTAGCATTATAGCTCACAGCAACCTCAAACTCTAGGGCTCTTATGAGCCTCTTGCCTCAGCCTCCCACATGCTAGGAGTACATTGTGCTGGCCTGGAGTAGTTTATCTTATTTTTATTTTTTATTTTTATCATTATTATTATTATTTTTGAGACAGAGCCTCAAGCTGTCCCCCTGGGTAGAGTGCTATGGCATCACAGCTCACAGCAACCTCCAACTCCTGGGCTCAAGCAAGTCTTCTCCCTCAGCCTCCCAAGTAGCTGGGACCACAGGCGTCCGCCACAATGCCCAGCTATTTTTTTGGTTACCGCCGTCATTGTTGTTTGGCGGGTCCAGGCTGGATTCGAACCTGCTACCTTAGGTGTATGTGGCTGGCGCCTTAGCCACTTGAGCCACAGGTGCTGAGCCTATTTTTTATTTTTTTGAGACAGTCTCACTTTTCACCTTTGGTAGAGTGCTGGAGCGTCACAGCTCACAGCGACCTCAAACTTTTGGGCTCAAGCAGTTCTCTTGCCTCAGCCTCCTGAGTAGCTGGAGCTATGGGTGCCTGCCACAATGCCCGGCTATTTTTAGAGACGGGGTTTCTTTCTCAGGCTGATCTCAAACCTGTGACTCAGGCAATCCACCCACCTCAGTCTTCCAGAGTACAAGGATTATAGGCATGAGCCATGAAAGGCCTAAATGGCATCTTCTTGCAATAGAAGTACAATTTAATACCAGGCATTTAACTTCTCCTCTCTAGCTATGAAAGGCTTACATGGCATCTTCTTCCAATAGAAGCCTGTTTCATCTCCATTGAAAATCTGTTATTTAGTGTAGCCACCTTCAGATCTTCTGGATAACATGCTATATATGAGTTATGCATTTTAAAACTGTGATCCCCAACCCTGGGCCACAGATTCTGACACAGTAAGAGAGCAAGTGAAGCTTCTTATGTATTTATAGCTGCTCCCCATCACTTGCAGCGCAGCCTGAGCTTGGCCTCCTGTCAGGAGTGCAAACCCACCTGTAAACTGTGCATGTGGGATCTAGCTTGTGCACTCCTTAGTGACAGTGGTTTTCAACTGTCATAAGTATGCTGCAAAAATTTTTGAAGATCATTAAATTATTTTCAAAAGAAGTTCAAAGCACATTAAGTATATTCTTTATTTTACTCTTATTCTTGGATCAACATAATTTAACTGTGCTGCAGAAGTTTAACTGTATGTTCAAGTGCGCTGTGAGATAAAAAAGTTGAAAAACATTGCCTTATGGGAATCTAATGCCCCATGATCTGAGGTGGAGCAGAGGGGGTGATGCTAGTGTTGGGGGTTGGGATCATCATTAGCAGACAAGTTTGACCACACAGAGACCATAATAAATCAATTGCTTATAGAATCATCTCAAAACCATGCCCCCTGCCCGTAGAAAAATTATCTTCCATGAAACTAGTTCCCGTGTCGACAAGGTTGGGGTCTTCTGCTTTAAAAAGGTAAGCTATATTGTTTTTTTTTTTGAGACGAAGCCTCAAGCTGTCCCCCTGGGTAGAGTGCCATGGCATCACTCACAGCAATCTCCAACTCCTGGGCTCAAGCGAGTCTCCTGCCTCTGCCTCCCAAGTAGCTGGGACCACAGGCACCCTCCACAACGCCCGACTATTTTTTTGGTTGCAGCCATCATTGTTGTTTTGTGGGCCCGGGCTGGGGATTTGAACCCGCCACCTTAGGTGTACGTGGCTGGCACCTTAGCCACTTGAGCCATAGGCGCCGAGCCAGGTAAGCTATATTGTATGTCAGTTGTATCTAAAGTCAACCACCTAGCTCCTGCATTTGGTAGTGTCTTAGAGCTGGGGAAAGGGGAGAAAGAGAAGACAATAGTTATCTTGATGGTTTTAACAGCTGGAGTTGGGTTTCTGTCTTTTCTCACAGAGAGACTCTAGAGCAGCGGTTCTCAACCTATGGGTCACGACCCCCTGCCCTTTGGGGTGTCCTGCATATAAAATATTTATATTACTATTAATAACAGTAGTAAAATTATAGTTATGAAGTAGCAATGAAAATAATTTTATGGTTGGGGGTCACCACAACGTAAGGAACTGTATTAAAGGGTCGCAGCATTAGGAAGCCTCCTGAGCTATAGGCACTGAGCCATAACACCCCCCTTTGAGAACCACTGCTCTAGAACCTGTAGCTCAAGCGGCTAAGGCACCAGCCATATGCACCAGAGGTGGCGGGTTCTAATCCAGTCCATGCCTGCCAAACAACAATGACAACTACAATCAAAAAATAGCCAAGTGGGCAGCGCCTGGGACTCAAAGGGGTAGGGTGCAGGCCCCATATGCCGGAGGTGGCGAGTTCAAACCCAACCCCAGCCAAAAAAACTGCAGAAAAAAATAGCCATGCGTTGTGGTGGGCACCTGTAGTCCTAGATACTTGAGAGGCTGAGGCAAGAGAATCACTTAAGGCCAAGAGTTCGAGGTTGCTGTGAGCTGTGATAGCTTGAGGCTCTGTCTCAAAAAAACAAAACAAAACCAAAAAACCCAAAGTGTGGTTTTAGGCCAGCAGCAACAGCATCAGCTGGAAGCATGTTAGCAATACACGTTCCCCACCCCCCACCCCACACCTGCCCACTCAGAAAATCTGGGACTGGAGCCCAGCAGGCTGTTTTAACAAGACTTAGGTGTGATTTTGATACACTGTAAAGTTTGAGAACTACAGCACTAGATCAACCTCACCAACAGTAAGATGAGTTGCAGTGAAATTAAAAATCTAGCATTCTGTGGGGAAGATGAGTAATTAGGCTCTCTCACCTTTGGGCCAGTGTTCTTGTTGCAGGAAGATGAGGCCCAACCAAGAGAAAGAGTACCCAAACACCACGTTTATAAGAGGAAGGGCTTTATTCACCAGCCGGGAGCTTACAAGAATTCCAAATGGCTGCGCTCCCCGACTGGCTTGGTCTCTCCCCTTTTTATCGACAGTCAAAAAGTTCCACCCCACAGGTACCCCTTTCATTGACCAGTTTTTTTTTAAATTTCTTATAGCATAACTGTGTACATTAATGCAATCATGGGGTATAGTCTGCTGTTTTCATATACATTTTGAAATACTCTCATCAAACTGGTTAACATAACCTTCATGTCTCATTGGCCAGTTTGAATCAAATGGGAGATACTATTCCAGCCCTTACAGAACTACAGGATTTCACAGAACTTGGAAATTTCTGAGTTACAAATTCCCAAGAGCTGAGTCACCATGGAGAGGACCTTGCAGGTGTAGCAGGTGTATCCTTGTGGTCTCCTTGAGAAGACTGTTCTCCTAGACCTCACCCTTCTCGGGTATCCTCTCTCATTCTGGTCACTATCTAGAGCTTCAGGAGCTTTCCACCTGTGCTGACTTCTTATACTAGCTCCTCAGCTCCCCTGAGCTGAAAAAAGTTGGATTTCCCTTGTTTGTTTTCCTGGTGCCATGAGCTGAATAAAGGGCATGTCACAGTTACCTTGGGTTCCTTGGTTTTTGTTCGGTCAGTAAGAATTCATTCATATCTCTCTGGTCTCAACCTCTTGCACTACATATTCACCTGAAAAGGCAAAATGAAAGAAAAAATAAAACAAGATGAAATTAATATATTTTATTTACCCCAATATATTTAAAATATTATTTGAACATTTAAATGTAAAAACTTACCAATGAGGTCTTTTACATAGTCATTTAATATAAAAACTTACTAATGAGGTCTTTTACAAAGCTTACTCTTTGAGCACATCTGAAGTTGGCACATTTCAAGCTGGCCAGTGGCTGCCATATTGGACAGCACAACCCTAGAGTGTAGATTGAATGACTGGATTAGTCCCACCCTTAGGTGAGGGGACTGCTCTTTTGGAAGCTGTGTTAGTCCTTCCTTGGCTGTGGGCTGGGAGGGGATAGCTCTCTGGCTTGGTAGAGAACTGGATAGCTGAGGCTCATTGAAATAATCATCTTGTGTTATGAAACATGGAAGAGAGGACATTCTGGAAATTTTAGGGATGAAGTATTAATTAATGTTTACTTTTGCCTAGGTGAGATCATTTTATGGTTCCATTAACACATAGTTTTTTTTTTTTTTTTTTTCCCCCAGTTTTTGGCCCGGGCTGGGTTTGAACCCTCCACCTCTGGTAAATGGGGCCAGCACCCTACTCCTTTGAGCCACAGGCGCCACCCAACACATAGTTTTGAGGATAGTTTCTTTGACCTGTGCTAGTAGAATTATCTTAGTATTGTTCACCTGAATGCCACTATAGATATGTAGTAATAACAGTTTTGATTTTAGCTGAACTAATGTTTAAATTGATCTTTAAGGTAATTGCTAGTGGATTTTGCAGCTTTGACTGCTATGTAAGGCCACATCTCAATTATGAAAGTTAGTGCTGCCATCTTACCAAAGGATATTTGCTTCCCTGGTGGGAGGCATGCATCCACTTTGTCTAATAGCTGTCCCGCTTCCCTTCCTTTTTGGGTTAACAGTTATTGTATGTAAACATGACAATAACGTATGTGTAAGACTGTGCTAGGCATTTTGTACATTATCGTTTAATCCTCATATCAGCATTATGACCTACATAAGTACTATTATTATGCCCAGTTTACGAATGAAGTAATTTCTTATCTACTTAAGATTTGAATAGGGTTCAGAATCAGTCTAGACCAGAACTCATAATGACTACATTCTTCTCCAATGGTAACACCCCAGTGGTGCTGGTATAATTTTAAGAAAGAAGGGACAGCTGCATACTTGTGTTTAGTTTTTGTGTAATATCTTACTTTTTCTAGCATTTTACCATTTATGAAGACTAATTTATCCTTTTAGCAACTCTCTAGGAAAGCAAGGAGGTGTGAAACTGGGGCCCAGAGAAGTGATTAGCTCAGCGCATCTCAGCTACAAGGCTGTGGAATTAAGAGTTGACCTGGGTCTTCAGCCTCTCAGGGTCATGCTGCTTCCCGTGTGCCTCCCTGTGGCATTTCTTTTCTGAGTGTGGAAAATACAGGAAATCTGTTCCCAAGGAAGAGAACTAATGACATTGTTACTGGAAAGTTGCTTTGCACACCCTGATCTCTCTCCATGTGGCTGTGATAGGCTATATAATCTTTTAAAATGGAATTGATTAAAGTTTTTCCTCAAATCTTTGCTGCCAGGAAGTATTTTAAAAGAGTTTTGCACTGGGCATGTAACCAGTTTATTATGTGCTTAACCAAAACAAACCTTAAAATGCTTTGTAGCGGTCCAAATTAGCAAATTTCTACTAACATGTTCCCTGCATTTAAAAAAGAAAGTTTATGTTGTAGATTTATAAAAATTATCTTAGTTCTGATCTGGATTCTTTTTTTTTTTTTCTGGTCTGGATTCTTCACTGTTGACCTTGCTTGAAGGTCTGCCAGGAGTAAACAGGATCAGCAGTGAGTCTAGACTCACTATGAGAATGGTCCACGCCCAACCCCTTTCTTTCCTTGGTAGTTAATTATTCTGTTGTTAACAAAGTTCTGTCTGCTTGTAGGATTTCTAATTCTAGTTATTGGCTAACCAGGGGCATCTGTGTTTTTTTTTGTTGTTGTTGGTTTTTTTTTGAGACAGCGCCTCAAGCTGTTGCCCTGGGTAGAGTGCAGTGGCATCACAGCTCACAGCAACCTCCAGCTCCTGGGCTCAAGCTATTCTCTTGCCTCCACCTTCCGAGTGCCTGGGAGTACGGGTGCCTGCCACAACGTGCGGCTGTTTTTTTGGCAGCTGTCACTGTTGTTTGTAGGGCCCAGGCTGGATTCTAGCCCACTAGCTCCGGTGTATGTGGCTGGCGCCTTAGCTGCTTGAGCCACAGGAGCGGAGCTGCATCTGTGTTTTTTAAAAAACTTTGGGCCACATTATTGCAGATTTATATGAGTACAAGCTGTGTGGAACATCAGATCTTGGCATTTTTGTTGTTGTTGTTGTTTTTGAGACAGAGCCTCAAGCTGTGCCCTGGGTAGAGTGCTAGGGCATCACAGCTCATAGCAACCTCCAACTCCTGGGCTCAAGTGAGTCTCCTGCCTCCACCTCCGAAGTAGCTGGGACCACAGGTGCCTGCCACAACGCCCGGCTATTAGTTTTTTTTTTTTTTTTTTTTGGTTGTAGCTGTCGTTTGGCAGGCTGGGCTGGATTCGAACCCACCAGCTGAGGTGTACGTGGCTGGCGCCTTAGCCGCTTGAGCCATAGGCACTGAGCTGAGATCTTGGCTTTTGATAGAGTAGTTAGTCTTCATGTGGGAGAAGTCACTGTTTTTATTATCTCATTATGAGAAAGCTTATAAACGATCTATGTTCAAATCTTGTAACCATTACAGCCTCATCCTGTGACCTTTGAAATATTAAAGCCCTTGGGACTCAGTTTTCTCATTTGTAAATTGGGGCTAATACTCTTTAACTCACAGGGATGCTTGAAGGAATACAGGGTGGCCATAAAGTTCATGTGCAATTTAAAATTGCACACTATTTTAAATTACACACCAACTTTATGGCTACCCTGTATATGAAAGATTGTCTGGGTTTTCGGTCTTTTACCTGATAAAGGCTTTGTTTTATAAACTGTATCTTTCGTATCTATTACTTTCACTTTTGTAAGCAATTATCTTTTATAATTGGGGTTTGATTTTTTTTTTTTTTTTAAGAGACAGAGTCTCACTTTGTCACCCTGGGTGGAGTGCTGTGGCATCACAGCTCACAGAAACCTCCAGCTCTTGGGTTTAAGTGATTATCTTGCCTCAGCCTCCCAAGTAGTTGGGACTACAGGTGCCTGCCACAACGCCAGGGTATTTTTTTGTTGCAGTTTTGCCAGGGCCGTGTTTGAACCCTACACCCTTGGTATGTTGGGCCAGCGCCCTACTCACTGCACCACAGGTGCTGCCCAGGGTTTGATATTTTAAAGAATAGTTGTATAAATCTTAGAGTTCATTAAAAAATGTTCTTGTAAAAACATTTTGCTTGTTATTTGAGTTGTTAGGCTCTTACAAAGTTCTAAGAGGCAGTGTTGTGTTCTACTGATTTCTACTGCCCATCAGTTCATCTTGCTTTATTAGTGGCCACTGGGCAAATTGTTTGCTTGGCCATAATTTGTATTAGTCATTTAAAAAAAAATGTTTTAAAGCACTATGATATATTTTCTTTTCAAACATTTTAATGAATTAGAAGTGAATTTGATTTTTTTTTTTTTTTGAGACAGAGTCTCACTGTGTTGCCCTTGGTAGAGAGTTGTGATGTCACAGCTCACAGCAACCTCAAACTTTTTTTTTTTTTTTTTGCTGCAGTTTGGCTGGGGCCTGGTTCAAACCTGCCACCCTCGGTATATGGGGCCGGCACCCTACTCACTGAGCCACAGGAGCCGCCCGCAACCTCAAACTCTTGGGCTGAAGCGATTCTCTTGCCTCAGCCTCCCAGGCAGCTGGGCCCATAGGTACCCACCACAACACCTGGCTATTTTTTGTTGCATTTGTCATTGTTGCTTAGCTGGCCTGGGCCAGGTTCAAACCTGGCTCCCTTGGTGTATGTGCCTGGCGCTGTAACCACTATGCTATGGGCGCCGAGCCGTGAACTTGATTATTAATATTGCTTTTTCACATCAGCCAAACCACTGTTGTACCAAAAAATGTAAAATAAGAAATCATGCCCAAAACATTAGCAAATAGACAATAATATTTTATTATTTTTTGGTTGCTGTTACATCAAAGCTCCTTGAGGCCAAGGCTCTTTCTTGTTTTATGTTTTATAAAGTTCTGGTCTGTGACATTTCTGACCCAGCTCTGTCATTCTGCGTGGGCAGAAAGACCTTTCTTCAGAGTTGTCTGGCCTTTTGACTCTCCTTGTTATACTTTTCTGGAGATTGCTTTGATGCCTTTGTTTTTTCTTGTGTGCCAAGAGGATGTGTCTAGAGTTCTGATTTCTCTTCTATAATTATGGTGTATTGCCTACCATTACATATATTGATTGATAAAACATTTCAGCTGGAAGTGAACTGGAAGATATACCCTGAAAAAATATTTTTAAGCCCATTCAAGTATCTGTAATTTATTTCATTTAACAGTTTTTTTTTTTGTTTGTTTGTAGCATGTTCCCCACTGCTCAAGACGGCACTTTATCGTGTCCCGTAGTCTTGGTTCACTGGGATATGATCCTAATGAAAAAGTAAGTATTTAAAAAATGCTCTCAACATCCAGGTCCTAATGGTTTTACTTTTTTGTCTCCACACTATGTTCAGGGGGTAGATGAAGTTTTGTTCGTGCAGTGCAGTTATTTATTGCTCTAGCATCGTAGGTTTTATAGATGCTCAATCTTTGTTCCTTTTCTTCATTGTGGGCCACAACCTGAGTCTTTTTAATTTTGTATTTGTCGCTATACCAAAAATTGAATACATTTGCAACACGTTTCTCTTGTTTTCAGTAGAATACTAATACGACATTCTTTCTTGAAGATTGGGCAGTTGAGAGATTTTGATTGAACTATTGAATTTTTGCCTTTTTACTTAATATTTGAGTGATTTATTTGGATCAAAGGTAATTATGTGTATTATAAATTTTGGAACAGGGAAATTTCAACTCAAAGCTTGATATGTTGTAATCTTTTAACCTTGTGATAGGGAAGATAAAGGGACTAAGAAGTGATTGGAAAAAAACATGGTTTGGTGGCAATGAAGGCATCAAAGAGGGCAGGGTAAGAATTTTGGTTAAGAAGGGATTGTTCTAGGTGACCATGGTGAAAGCAGAACTAACATGAATGATCAGTTGAGAATGACATGCTTGCAATATCTTTGTAATCATCTGACATGCACAAAACTGCTTTCTAGATTCTTTTGAATCTGGAGGTTTGGAGGACAGTGTAAGTCTAATAGAAATACGGTGTGAAACATAATTACAGGGCAAATGAAATTTTAAATTTTCTAATAACCACATTAAAAAGTAAAAAGAAATGGATGAAATGAATTTTAATCATATAGTTTATTTGACTAAATATTTAAAATGTTATTTCCATATATATTCAGTATAAAAGTATTAATGGAACACTTTATGTACGGTTTTTTTTTTTTTTTTGGGTACCATGTCTTCTAAATCTGGGACTCTCACTTTGATTAGCCACAGTTGAATGGCCCAGTAACCTCATGTGGCTAGTGACCACATGAACACTGAATATTGAACAGTGCATGTCTAGGTGAATTAGCTGTGATAAAATCCCTGTTAGGAAAGTTTCATAGTTTAATTTCAGAACTTCACTCTAGGTGCTGTGCTTTGGGGTTCATGTGCACATGTGTTGCATTCTAAATTTGAGATAATCAGCTATCATAATTGGGAGCATCCTAGGAGTTGTTAACATTTATTAAAGAGGCCACATTTACTGGTAAGTGGTTGAGCCATTTTTTTCCCTATAAACATTGATAGCCTTCCTCATTAGAATAAAGATTATTAGAAATGAGCTAACATTGGGGAAATTAGAGGTATTTAAAAATATATATTTCTGTCTATTACTTAAGATAATTCTCTGCCTCTTTATTAACAGCTAATGATCTATATGTTGTTCCTGAAGTCACCACACATAAGGAAAATGGGAAATTGTAGCCAAATGTACCTTTATTTATAAAATATTCATTTATAAAATTGTACAGAATATTGTCTGTTGGCCACCTCTTTGTAAAATAAAGGTACATTTAGCTACAATTCCCTATTTTCCCTATGTATGGTGACTTTTGGGATACCTTATATTTTGAAATGAAAAAAAAAATTTTTTTTTTTTTTTTAAACAGAGTTTTACTATGTTGCCCTCAGTAGAGTGTTATGGCCTCACAGCTCACAGCAACCTCAAACTCTTGTGCTTAAGCAATTTTCTTGCCTCAGCCTTTCCAGTAGCTGGGATTATAGGTGCCCGCCACAATGCCCGGCTGTTTTTCTGTTGCAGTTGTCATTGTTGCTTAGCTGTCTTGGGGCTGGGTTCAAACCTGCCAACCTTGGAATATGTGGCTGACACTGTAACCACTGTGCTACAGATGCCAAGCCTTTGAAAGGAATTTTTTTCTGAACAGTAGGTCTCGAGAGTGGGCTTCAAATATTCAGTAAATTGTGCTGTAAACAGGCTCAGCACCTATGGCTCAATCGGCTAAGGCGCCAGCCATGTACACCTAGGGTGGCGGGTTCGAATCCCCAGCCCAGGCCCACCAAACAACAATGATGGCTGCAACCAAAAAATGGCCAGGCGTTGTGGCGGGCACCTGTGGTCCTAGCTACTTGAGAGGCGGAGGCAGGAGACTCACTTGAGCCCAGGAGTTGGAGGTTGCTCTGAGTTGTGATGCCATGGCACTCTACCCAGGGGGACAGCTTGAGGCTCCGTCTCAAAAAAAAAAAAAAAAAATTGTGCTGTAAACAGATGTGCAGTCATCCAGTAGTTGGCCTTTCATTCTTTACCTTTCAGGATAATATTCAGGCTTGATTAGTCCCTGTGTTTAGCTGCTGGTCTGTGGGTTCTTGATGGTTTGAGGCTGATAATATGGTTATCAGTCAAATCAGAATATTGTTCCTTGGTCTCAGGTGAACTGTTCCTATAGGCTATTGGAGAAAAGTACAGGAAGTTGAGACTTTGCTGAATGTACAGAGTAGGTTTTGAGATTCTTTTTATGTCTATTAATGTATGTGTGGCAGGGTTTGGTCTTGTGCTTTCACTATAACCTCTTGGTGAGGTTATAGGAGTAGCTAATTCACCTCTGACATTGGTTACTACTGATAATTACTAAAAATAAATGAATAAATTTGCATAACTATCTTGGTTTAGTACATTGAAAGAGATAGGAAAGGTAAAGGACTAGACGTAGAATCTCTTGGGGCTCACTAAGCTATAAAATACTTGTTAAAATATCTGAAATCAAATTTGCTCCCTGCTATCTTTGCTATCTCCTTAATTGTGGAGAAACTCCATGGTGCCCTTAGTCAGTGATGGATGTTTTTTGGCACACACTGGTATTGTACAGGTGCATGTTTAGACCAAACTAGTGGCCTCTCCCTTTACTTGAGGGCTGTATTTAATTAGACCTTTCTGTCTCCAGGCATTCCTACTGTCCTTGTAGCCATTCACTAAATACTGACCTGGTTTGTTCTTTGTATTTTATTTATTTTTTATTTTTTTAGAGACAGAGTTTCACTTTATTGCCCCCAGTAGAGTGCTGTGGCATCACAGCTCACAGCAACCTCCAACTCCTGGGCCCAGGCAATTTTCTTGCCTCAGCCTCCCAAGTAGCTGGGACTACAGGCACCAGCCACAATGGCCAGCTCTTTTTTCTTTATTGAACCTGCCACCCTTGGTATATGGAGCCAGTGCCCCATCCACTGAGCCACAGGCACTGCCCTTCTTTGTGTTTTTTTGAGATAGGGTCTTGCACTGTCACCTGGGCAGGAGTAAAGTGGCATGATCACAGTGTTGTGATTGTAGCTCACTGCATCCATTAACTCCTAGGCTCAAGGGGTCTTCCCACTTCGCTTTATGAGTAGCTGGGACTACAGGTGCACGCCCTCATGCCTGGCTAATTTCTTAAAAAATTTTTGCCGAGATAGGGTCTCACTATGTTGCTCAGATTGGTCAAACTCCTGGGCTCTAGTAATACTCCTGCCTCAGCTTGTAAAAGTGCAAGGATTAAAGGCATGGGTCACTGTGGCTGGCTGCACCTGATTTGTTTGTGTAACTTTGATATTGGTAAATGTCTTTGATAATACAATTCATATGTATTTGTTAAATTAATTCTCATTATTTATTATTGACCCCTTTCTTACTCTACATGTGGTCAGTGAATCACATCAAGTCAAAATTAAACTATGTAAAATTTATTCATTATCAAAAGTATTATTTTTTAACTTTGAGGGTTTTTTTTTTTTTGAGACAGTCTTACTGTTTCACCCTCAGTAGAGTGCTGTCACACACAGCTTACAGCAACCTCAAACTCTTGGGCTTAAGCGATTCTCTTGCCTCAGCCTCCCAAGTAGCTGGGGAAGTAGCGCCCGCTATTTTTCTGTCGTAGTTCTCATTGTTGTTTAGCAGGCCTGGGCTGGGTTTGAATCTGCCAGCCTCAGTGTATGTGGCTGGTGCTGTACCCACTGTGCTACGGATGCCAAGCCAACTTTGAGTTTTTTTTTAAACAAGTAAACTTGTGTATGTTTATGAGACTAAGCAAGATTTAACTTAATGATAATATACTTGGAAAAAGACCAGGGAGTTTCAGTAAGATAGTGAACGCACACTGTCTTCCTTTCATAACAAATACAACCTTAGGCAGTGTTAATGATATAGTGTTTAGAGTTTGCATCATTATACTCTGATCATGTCTGACATGAATACCTACCTGAATGTGAACTTTGGCTTTACTGCTAGTTAACTCTCTAGTGAATCCAGCAAGTGATTAGTCTCCTCAAGCCTCAGTTTTCTCATTTGTAAAAGGGAGGTATTATCAGAACTGACTTCATGGAGCCATTATGAGGACAAATGTTATCATCATAGCTATTACCTGATAAATGAGAAAATTCACAGAAAGGGTACATCACAGCGCCTGGTGTATAGAAAGGATGTGTCCTAAATGTCATTTGCTTAATATTCTTTTCTTTTCTTTTTTTTTTTTTTTTTTGAGACGGAGCCTCAAGCTATTCCCCTGGGTAGAGTGCCATGGCATCACAGCTCACAGCAACCTCCAACTCCTGGGCTCAAGCGAGTCTCCTGCCTCCACCTCCCAAGTAGCTGGGACCACA
>CAUYQV010171107.1:0-11833 GCA_963574575.1 Galagoides demidoff | reverse complement strand
CTAACTGGTTAACATAGCCTTCATGTCTTTTTCTTAGTTATTGTGTTAAGACATTTATATTAATCTGAAATTTAAAAGAGGGGGATAAAGTGGCAATGAAATAGAATCACATTTGCCATTACATGTAATAACGGCTTGATTTTCTTTAAAAATGAAAGACTAAAGTATCTGCCAAGTTTTTGTTGTTACCACATTGGGAGAACCCAATCACGTAATACCTTTGAAGGAGATGGAGTTGGGTGGATGCAGATGAGGCAGAATAAAATAACACCAGGGAACGGCTGCTGAAATTCTATCAAATATTGCACTTGGGGAATGAATGAATGATCTGGAGGACATGAAATCCTGAAACAAGGCTCCAAAACACATTTGGAGTCTTTCAGGAAACAAAAATAGCTCAACCTGATTATTTGTTAGAAAGAGCATTGATTTTTCAGTACAAGTCATATGTTGCCCTCCAAAGTAATGTTCGCAATCTAGCTGGTCATTTGGTTCCAAGTCAGGGCTGGGGTAGCCTAGCTCCTTCGAAAGGTGACCTGTTATCTGCTAACATCCCTTTGCAGAGTGTTGATTTGGTTCTGCTCTGTTAACCAGGTTACATTTTCTCTCCTGTGGTTTGTCGATGTGTCAGCTCTTTACACCACGTGTGCAGGGTATCAGGTGGGTATCTGATGGAAGGGTAACATGATGCAGGAAGTAAATGTGTTTTGGTTTCCTCACCTGTTTCAAGGCTCATCCTGCAGAGTTGGCAATCCTTAAGACATAGGTGCTTTCCTAAGTCGCTGGCCGAGGGGAGGCTCACAAAGTTTTGGGAGTGCCTCTCTGCTCAGTGCAAACGCAGGGGAATCTCCTAACTGTGTGCACGCACTCACTAAACAGGCAGCCTGTGCATCTGGTATAAGGAACTGATTCAGCAGCAGCTATAAAACTTTATTATAATATTAAGTTTCGATTCCTTACTCTGGCCTTTCTACTTTTAATGGTCAGAGCCACCCTGAGAGACAGGAACGACCAGTCCCATAGTTTTATCTTGGAAAGTTGCATCAATTTATTCAAGATTACAGGACCATAAGAGGCTGAGTTATTTTGATTTAGTTTGAGTTACTCTGTCCCGAATACAACGTTCTTCTAATATAGCAATTTAAATCTCATATCATCATTTAGTCAGTTACCAGCTTAAGAAACATTTGTTGTTATGGAGGCTGTTACATCAGAGGAAATAGTCATACTTTAAAAATTCCCATGAGGTCATTGTTTTCTGAGTTTCTCACTTAAAGGTCACGTGTGGCTGCTGAGGTATAAAAGCCCTATGGAATCACAGCACTCGAAATAAAGCTCAAATTAACTCTAGGAATTGTAATTATATATGTAAGCCTTTCTTGTGGAAAGGGTTGGCAGTTGGTTTGAATTACTAGGTGTGTGGCTTTGGGAAATTTGCTTAATATCTTTAGATCCTGGTTGCCATACATAAAGTGGGGATAATACTATCTATTTTTCTCAGTGGTTGCCAGAATCAAAGGAGACAGCACCTATATTGATGTCCCTAGCACAGTGCCTGACACATAACAGGGACTCAATCAGTGTTCCTTTCTCCTTGACTAATGTCCTTTCATTGGCTGTGTGAGGAAATTAGGTGAACAAATCAATTCAAAGTGCTTTTAGAAAGTAATGGCAGAAGATCTTAAAGTGCATTGTTTTTGTAGGTTGGGCAAGATTTTTTCCCCTCCAGGAACAAAATGTTCAAAGTTACTGTTGGCTAGTTAATACACTACAATTTGCTGTGAATCTAACTGTTTTCAGGAACATGCTTAATGATGAAATCAAATCAAGCAGAAGCTTTCTGTATGTGATTCAAGAATGCTCTTTATCCTTTCAGCACCAAAATTGTATTACCTGCAGTTACAGGAGGAAGTGTGCTCAGTTAAGCTTGAAAGCAATGTTATAAGAAAAGGATTAACAGATTGCAAGACGAAATCCTTAGAAGCAAGGTCACTACCAGACTGTAGCTAGGGTGCAAGCCGGGGACTATGTTTAATATGTGCTGCTCCATTAGTTCCTGGAATCTTAATACATAACCTGCGTGGCTGAATCATACCAGAAGGAGGAAAAGAACAGGAGCATCGTGTCTCTGCTGTTTCGGACAACACGGCACTGCTTCTTGGCAAAAATTTGCTTTCATGTTAGTAGAATAACATATGCAATCAGTTTAAAAGTCAAATGTTAGTAAAGGTCTTACAGCAAAATGTAAGTGTTTCTTATCTCATTCTTTCCTCAGTCCTCTTCTCCCACTTCCAGTAATTTTGGCTTTTTATTTCTGGCATTTAC
The DNA here is from genome assembly GCA_963574575.1 of Galagoides demidoff. Lineage (NCBI taxonomy): Eukaryota > Metazoa > Chordata > Mammalia > Primates > Galagidae > Galagoides > Galagoides demidoff. Next base: position 9,508 of record CAUYQV010171107.1, on the reverse strand, counting down.
AAATTTCTGTATTTCTAAATAATCTGTATATCTTTCTTTCTTTTGATTTATTTATATTAGACATTCTGTAGACTTCCTCCTTGTATTTAAAGATTAGGTCTCTTATACCACCATGAATAACTTCAGTTTCCCCTCTCCCATAAGCTCACTAGAGAATATTATATTACAGCTTTTAAAAAATTTTTTATTTCATGTTTAAATGTATTAGCGTGCCTGTGCAAACAGCGTCCAGGAAAGTACTGTAATGTACAGATTGTACCGATCTACTTTGCTTTTTGCGGGGGGTCTTTTCCTGAAGTTAGTAATGCTCTTTTATCTCTTTCAATTTGCTTATCTTTTCTCTTCCTTCTAATTCTTTCCGTACCTTCAGATGACTTTTTGGTACACTTTTCTACAAATTTTATCACATCCGGAGTCCATGTGTTCCATTTTGGATTTCTTGGAAGCATCACTAGTGAACGGTTCCTTTTTCCTTCACTAAGAACCAGTGTCTCTCTGGCCTGCTGCACAATCTCCTCCTGGCAATTCCTTTAGTTGAGTCCCCTAATTCAGGGATTTTGAGTGTGCCCCTCTGTTGGTGGACTCACTTATTCTGATGAAGTGTGTCATCAGGTGCTATGGCAGTAGAAGGCACAGTGGTGGTGTCCTCCACCTTTCTGTCTGTAATCACACAGTTCTGGTCTGGACATTCGTCCTCCATGCCTATTACACAGCTACCCCCTTGGCATCTCCTTTTTCCTTATTCTAGAGAGTCCTCGGGCTCCCCCCGATTCTGAGCACCTTTCTTTGTATCCCACATCTTACTCTTCCCTGCTTTACTTCCCCCGTTTGACGCCTCTGTCTTGCTTTTTGCTTCATTCCCTCAGATCAATCTACCTCTCCACTAAAGGCCAATCTTTTGTTTAGTCTGTTCACTAGCTATTTAGTTCACAGCCTAACAGTTATTTTCATGTGCGTAATCCCAACATTTTTGGAGGCTGAGGTGGGAAAATCATTTGAGCCCAGGAGTTCGAGAACAGCCTGGGCAACATAGTAAGACTCTATCTCTAAAAAATATACCTATATAAAAATTATCCAGGCATTGAGGAATGCAACTGTAGTCCCAATTACTCAGGTAACTGAGGTGGGAGGATTACTTGAGCCTAGGGGTTGGAGGTTGCAGTGAGCCATGATGATGCCACTATAGTCTGGCCAGGTGAAAAGAGCAAGACACTGTCTCAAAAAAAAAAATTAATAGAAATTAATCAAATGGGAAACAGACAATGAAGGCAAGCAATTAAACAAAAAGCTCAGTATTTGAAAAAAATCAATAAAATTAGTAAAGCTATAGGGCTGATGACTGACAAAGATAAAAAGCGGAGACAGGCATTACTAATATCAAGAATAAAACAGGAGATGAAAATTATAGATCCTGAGGCTCTTAAAAGGATAATAAATAAGAGAATACTATGTGTAATTTGACTTACATAAATTCAATAACTTAGATGAGATGGACCAATTCCTTGAACAGCATAAACTCCAAAATTCGCCCAATAGGAAATATATATTTTGAATAGTCTTAAAGCTATTAGAGAAATCAAGTCCATAATCAACTTTCAAAAGAAATCTCCAGAGTCAGTTTCACTGCTGAATTCCACCAGTCAGTTAAAGAAGAATTAGCACTAATCTATGCAAGTTCTTTTAGGAAATAGAAGAGGACAGGATGATTCCCAGTTAATTTATGAGGTTAGTATTACCCCAATTAATTTATGAGGTTAGTATTACCCCAAACCCAGTCAAAGACACCAAAAAAAAAAAAAAAAAGGGTGAGAGAAAGAAAGAAAGAAAAGGAAAGAAAAAGAAAAAGAAATGAAAATTAGAGTTAAAACTAGAGATCAGTGTTTCTCTTGGATACACAACTATAGCAAATCAGGTCTAGCAATATATAAAAGGAATTCAGTGCAGCCACTATTGGGGTTTATTCCAGGAAAGCACGTTCATGTGTAATTTAAAATTGCATATGAACTTTATAGCCACTCTGTATTTGAAAATTGATCAGTGCAATTCACCTAAATAATGAATTAAAGGGGAGAAAAACAGGATCATTTCAATTGTTGCAGAAAAAGCATTTGACAAACTTTAACACTCATTTATGATGAAACCCTCAATGAATGAGGAATAAAGGAGAATTTACTGAAACTGATAAGGAGCATCTGTAAAAAAGAATCCTACAGCTAACATTCTTAATGGTGAGATGCATGCATTCCTCTAAGATTGGAAACAAGGCAAAGATGTCTGATCATATCATTCTTACTCAACATAATACTGGAAGTCCAACAGTGCAAGAAGGCAAGAAAATGAAGTAGAAGGTATACAGATTGAAAAGAAGAAAAAAGCTGCCCCTAATCGCAAATAACATGATTGGCTACATAAAAAAATCCCAAGGAATCCACAAAAATGTTCATAAAAATAATAAGCAAGTCCAGCAAGGTTGCAAACTCCAACATACAAAAATCAGCACACAATAATCATTCAAATTCCTGTCTGCACCCATCATGTATAAACAAAAGTTAAAAACAATTATTCCCCTCCTACCTGCAGCCAAAAAAAGAAAAATATCTAGGTATAAATATAACAAAACATATATAAAACCTCTGTGCCGAAATTACAAAGCATTGATGAAAGAAATCAAGATCTAAATAGAGAGATGTTCTATGTTCATGGATTAAAAATCTCAATATGGTAAAGTAGTCAATTCTTCCCAAACTGCTAAACCTGTTTCTATAAAAAGAAAAACCTCAGCAGTTTTTATTTGTAGATACAAGCTTTTTCTAAAATTGATATGAATAGTCAAAAAAAAAAAGAACTAGAATAGCTGTGACAATTTTGAAAAAGGAAAATAAAATGGGAAGAATCACTTTAGCTAATAATGAGATTTACTACCTAGCTAGAGTAATTAAGATGGGAAAAAATTGACACATAGGTCACTAAAACAGAATAGAGAGCCCAGAAATAGACCAAAACAAATGTGGGCAATTTTTGACAAAGATGAAAAATACTTCAATGGAAGCAGAAGAGTCAGTTCAACAACTGGTTCTGAGACAACTGGACACCAGGCAAAAAATGAACCTTGACCTAATGATTACACAATATACTGTAATTAATTCAAGATGGGTCATAGATTTAAATATGAAATGTTAAATAGAACATAATTTTCCAATGAAATATAGGCAATCTTCTGGACCTAGAGCTAGGCAAAGAGTTCTTAGACATGACTAACAATTTTCCATAGAAGAAAAAATAACTAATTTAGACATCATCAAAATTAAAAAAAAGAACTTTTGGTCTGAAAGAGACTTTTAAGAAGGTGAAAAGACAAGCTACCAACCTGGAGAAACTATTTGCAAACCATATCTGACAAAGGCTTTTATATCTGGAGTATTTAAAAAAACCCCGAAACTCAACAGTGGAAAAACAAATCATCTAGTTATAAAATGGGTAATAACTTAAAATCGAAAATAGTGACATCACCAAATGTTGCTGAGGATGAGCAGAAGCTGGGTCACTCACATCTTGCTAGCGACAGTGTCAAATAATGCAAAAGCTTTGGAAAACAGTTTGGCAGTTTCTTTAAAAAAAAACCCACCATGCAAATATGACACAACAATTGCACTTGTGGGCATCGATCACAAAGAGATGAAAACCCACATTCACGCACAAACCTATACATGAATGTTCGTAGCCCCTTTGTTCATAATAGCCTCACACTGGAAATAATCCAGCTGTCCTCCAGTGAATGAATAGCCAAACAAACTGTGGTCCTGCCAGACTGTGAAGTCCTCCTCAGCAATGAAAAGGAACAAACCTTTGATACAGACAATAGCTTAGATGAATCCCCTGAAAATTATGCTGAATGAAAAAGAGACAATGCTGAGAGGTTTCATACTGTTTGATGCCATTTGCATAACATTCTCAAAATGACAAAATTATGGATCTGGCTAATAGATATTAGTGGTTGCTAGGGGACACTGAGGGGGAATGTAGTAGTGGGTGGGTTATGAACACGAAGAGGTAGCTTTTGTGGTGATAGATTATACCCCAATTGTGCTGGTGAATGCTCAAATCTATACATTCCATGAAATTGCATAGAACTACACACACACACACACACACACGTGTACAAGGCTGTAGTAGTCCTGTGAACTGGCCAGTCTCCTGGTTTTGATAATGTACTATAGTTATGCGAGATGTCACCACTGGGGAGGCAGGATGAAGGTGACTCTGCACTTTATACTATTTTTTTAAATGTTGAATTATTTCAAAGTAAAAAGTTAAAAAGAAAAAAACGAACCCCAAACACCCAGTGTTGTCTTGTGATGACTCCGGGGCTGTTTCTGCCACTGTGGGAGGGACTGTGCCTAAACTTATCTTCTCTCTGGACAAGAATTCCTTCAAGAATTCCGAGCAGGGAGCAAGCTGGCATTTTCTAGAACTTTCCCTACATATCTGGCAACCAAGCTTAGAATGCTTGCCTCTTGAATCTAAAATTTGTATTTCTTTCATGCAAAGCCACTGTCATTTGTTGCCTAATGGGAAAGAGAGCAGCCCTAGATGTGTGTCCATGTGGGTCTCAGCCCAGATGCCTCTCCGCCATGTTCTCAGAGAAAGTGGCCCCTGTTTTTACTGGTCCTTCTCACCATGAGTGCCAGCCTGCTCTAGGTGTTGTGCGCTGGTGTGTGCACAGGTCCTTAGCTCAATAGACCAGAAGAGGGAAAGTGAGCTCCCGGGAGGGCATAGGTGTGAAAAGGACCCAATCTGGGCTGGAGCATCTTAGTAGAGACAGATGTTGGCAGGGTGGGGTTTGGAAGCCAGAGTTTGAAGCGGGTTTAATGAAGCCTGTAGGAGGAGGCAGTGGCGTGTGCAGGAAGCTCAGGTGGGAGAGCTCCAGTGGAACAAACAACCAGACGGAAAGAACCTGGGTCCCTGGTGAGTATGGAGCTGCCACGTCAAACCCACACCACCCACTGGGAATTGTATATGAGCGAGAAGAAAGCTTTTATTTTGTTTAATCAATTGCAATTTGAGTTTTCTGCTACTTGTAACTGAACCTAATTCCCATCTTATTCAAGCTATTTCAGAGAAAAGCAAAATAGAGAAATCTTTGCAACTCCTCTTATGAGACAAACAATTGAATAGGGACTATTCAAGCAAGGACAAATATAGGCCACTTTCACTTATGAAGCTTGATATAAAATTGTAGAAAACAAAGGAAGGAAGAAAGAAAAGAACAGGAAAGCGATAAGAGCATGTTAGAGACCCTATTAGAGCACCACATACAACCAAGTGAAAAATTCCTTAGGAGTATAATTGTGGCTTAACATTAAGAAATATATTTATGTAATATACTAAGTTAATAGACTAAAGGAGAAAATACGACCTAAAGATCATCTTAAGAGAGTTCAGAAAAACATTTAATAAAACACCAACCATGTGTGATTTTTTATTTTTATTTATTTATTTATTTTTTGAGACAGTCCCATTTTCTCACCCTCAGTAGAGTGCTGTGGCATCACAGCTCACAGCAACCTCTAGCTCTTGGGCTTAGGCAATTCTCTTGCCTCAGCCTCCCAAGTAGCTGGGACTACAGGAGCCTGCCACAACACCCAGCTATTTTTTGTTGCAGTTTGGCAGGGCCGGGTTTGAACCCTCCACCCTTGGCATATGGGGCCGGCACCCTACTCACTGAGCCACAGGCACTGCCTGCGTGTGATTTTTTTTTTAAATAAAAATGAGGTTATGGGTCCAGAAGGGAGGTTTCCTACCACCAAGGGTATTCATGTAGACAGTGATTACCTTTCTTTGGATGATAGGAGAATCACTTGAGAAGCTTGGTAAAAATACAAAGTACTAGGCATTTTGCTTTTTCAAAAGGCCTGGCATCTGTGTTCTTTTCAGTTATCCAAGTAATTCTGACAGATGCCAAATTTGAGAATCACTAGTGTAGAAATTATAATAAACATCATATTTAATGGTGAAACTTCAACAATTGTCTCATTAAAGTCAGAAACGAGGTGAGGATGACTGCTGTCATTGCTGGAGGTACCAACTATAGCAGTAAGATAGGAAGAAGAAAGAAAAGCCTGGTGTGGTGGCTCACACCTGTAATGATAGCACTCCAGGAGGCTGAGATGGGAGTTTGAGACCAGCCTCATCAAGAGCAGAGTGAGATCCTATCTCACTCTGAAGGAGGAGGAGGAGGAGAAGGAGAAGAAGAAATAAGAATTAATTGTATATGAATTTTAGGATTATTTTTTCAATTTATGTCAAGAATGTCATAGCTAGCCCTTCCATTTGACCCTGCAACCCCACTTCTGGGTATCTACCCAGAAGAAAAACAATCCTTTTATCACAAGGACACTTGTACTAGACTATTTATTGCAGCTCAATTTACAATTGCCAAAATGTGGAAATAGCCTAAGTGCCCACCAACTCAGGAATGGATTAACAAGCTGTGGTATTTTTATACCATGGAATACGACGCAGCCACTAAAAAAAGACAAAGACTTCACATTCTTTGTATTAACCTGGATGGATGTGGAACACATTATTATTACTAAAGCATCTCAAGAATGGAGAAATAAGAACCCTATCTATTCAATTCTGATATGAGGACAATTAAGATCCTAATACACAGTAGGGGTTGGGGGGCGGGGAGAGTTGAGAAAGGGAAGGAGGAAGGGCATGGGGGGCCAATGGATAAGGTTCACCTTTTGGGGGTGGGACATAAATATAAGAGGGTCCTTATCTAACAAAAGCACTTAATGTAAAAAAAAGAATGTCATTGGCATTTTGATAGGGGTTGCATTGAATCTGTAATAATATTTAACAATATTGTAGAATCTGTAGACTTCTCTGGGTAGTGTGGTCATCTTAACAATGGCAATTCTCCTGATCTGTGAGCATGGAATGCCTTTCCATTTGTTTGTATATTATTCAATTTCTTTCATCAATGTCTTGTAGTTTTCCTGGTAGAGGTCTTCCACCTCCAGTTCTCATACTTTTTACATTTTATTTTTTTAATTGACACACAATAATTATACATGTTTATAGGACACATCATGATGCTTCAATACATATAATGCATAGTGATCAGATCAGGTGACTGTCACATCCGCCAGCCAAAGCAAAGCAAAGCAAATCTGTACCTTGAAGAGACATTGGCATCCTCTTGTTTATTGCATCACTGTTCATGATAGTCAAGATACAGAGTCAACCCGAGTGTCCAACACCAGATAAATGGATTAAGAAAACTTGGTATATATACAATGAAATGTATCACTATGGATACTTTTCAAAAACATTACATGGAGGAGAATTAAAAGTTAGGCACAGAATGATAATGTAGAGGATGACATGACTCTAAGACATGGCATATGCTGAACCTATGCAGTAAACACACCGAGGAATGGAGGAGAAGGAAGGAGAATGGGATGAAGTCCTTTAATTTAGTGTGAATTTTAAAATTGTTTTAATGCAATGCAAACTTGGCAGATGTAAACATTTTAAGGAGCTAAATGGTGGAATCACATGTTCACAGGGACCTTGGCTACGAGTAGTAGATCCCCCTCTAGCTGGCTTGAGCAGAAGGGATTCATTACAGAACATTAGGTAGCTTACTGAATGTGGATCTCAGAAATAAGTTAGATTTGTTGACAGCTAGTATTCAAAGCAGAGTGGATGTGAATGCCTAGGGAGAAAATAGGTGAGAAGCAGCCTTGGAGGGCACACCAGGGACTGGCACATCACAGAGGGAGAGTGGGCAGAGGACCCTGAGCAGGGGATGCAGGAGCGGGTAGTACCGAGGGGTGAGGCTGTGTGACAGTGCCTCCACCCCTGCTCCTGTGCCATCTGGCCTCTGTGACACCCCCGTGAGATTGTAGTCCAGTGGGCGGGCATTAGTTTTCATGTTTCAAAGGAGAGAAACCTGAAGCTCAGAAATGTTAAAAGCCTTGATCTATGATTAAGCCAGGTCTTGTGGCTCGACATCAAGGGCCCTGGGAGGAATACCATGCTCTTTCCACCATATCACTCAGCAAGGGACAGCTGCTGCTTGGCTTCCAAAGTCCCTGGGCAGTAAGTGGTTGAAATTCCTGCCACTTTCTCATTTGCTAGGAGGCAATAGTGTTCGTGCCTTAAAACCTTGAAGAAAGGATACTAATGGTTTAACCTTTCTCACAAATATTTACTGTAGATTTCTTTTTAGAAAAGCAGTTGCTTGCTTAGTCTGTGCTCCAAACTTTATGAAGAGTGCTGTCCGCAGATTGCCCTAAGCCTCATGGTAACTTCGTGGACTAGGGACTGGTTATTAGTGCATTTTAATGATAAGGAAATGGAGGTTTAAAAAGTCAAGTAACTTTCCATAAGCCACACTATTAGTGATGGAGTCAGGATTTAAACAGGGGGCTATCTCGACCCAGTGCCCAACCTTTTAATGTCTATATTGCACTAGATTGTAGCCGAGTAAAGCTACTGTTCTGTGTAACCTGTAGTTGAACTAACTAGAGACGGAGTCTTCTTCAGGTTCTTCCAACCGAGATATTTTGAAGCTTAATCATCCCTACCGGATGAAAGGAGAAAGAATATGGGGAAGATTAGGTGAGTTAAGAAGTCTCAGTTCAAGGGAAAAGCCCTTTTAAAGAGAACGCTACAAAATGTTCACATGTGTTAGGCATAGCTCTAAATAATGGACAAAAGTCAATGTGAAGTTTCAGATTCCTCTGCTTTTACAATTATTCTCCTCCCGTACTGCACTCAAATGGGACACTGGAGTACAATATTTGTAGGAGGAATATGCTGTTAAATTAGAAAAGCTTGGGGCGGCTGCTGTGTGTTAGTAGGCTGGGGTAGGGTTTGAACAAAGCAGACTAGATTCCTCCCTCATGAAGCCTGTATTTTATATCAGGGATGGAGTAGGCACTATGGAGATGGACCCACGGAAGCTTTGGTCATCGGGGGAGGGTTGCGATGATGTGGAAAGTTCTATGATTACAGCTTCTGAGAAACTGAACCAACTCCACAGTGCTGCAGCCTGTTGCCCCTTTCTTTGCTAATGAAACTTAATTATGTTCTGGTATCCAAATACCTTAACTAAAAGTTGGATCCATTCCCCAGCTCCAGTGTAATCCCTGATATTTCTAAATCACCATTTCTGAAACTTTTGCTTTGGAATTGCTCCCTGATTCAGTGAGTCGGGTAAGAGAACTGGCCTTTTCAACAAGTCCCTGGTGATGCTGACCAAGGCCTCTCCCTTTGTGAACCACTGGTCTTAACTAACCTTGGTGGTCTCACTCCCCTGATTAGCGACTGGGTTAGGCACCAACATGCAGTGCCATTCTGACCAATGTGAGGGGTCGTATGTTGGGGGTTTCCTAGGATAGTTTTCCTTGCTGTTAAACACAAGAAGAGAAAGGCGTTGTCTTGGTGGTCCTTGCAGCCTCCTTCTTGTGACTATATGAGTCAAAGCCTGAGG